>JAEIJG010000008.1:0-103052 GCA_037289395.1 Beauveria scarabaeidicola | reverse complement strand
AAAAGGATGGAAAACATCAAAAAAAACCCCAACACCAAAAAAAAAAAGTTAAAAAAAAAAAAAAAAAAAAAAAAAAAAAAAAAAAAGTTGTGCGTGAGGGATATTCGCCTCATCGGCGACGGCGATGATGCGCAGAAAGAGGTTAAAAAAAAAGTTGGACCATCACATCCCGCATTGACAACATGCTGGCCGGCCGGCCGTCGGCAAACCCCCCAAAGGTTGGACAATAACCAACGGCTGCCGGTCCTGGCAAAAAACTAAAAACCGTGTTTCAAGTTCCGGAAGAACATTGAAAACTCTAAAAAAAAAATTTCTCATTATTGCAAGGTCTAATTGGACCGAGTCGGCTTACTCGAGCCGCATGGAAATAAAGGTAATAAGCTCTCCTCCAATGAACAACAACTCAACAGCCTGCCGCCCTCTCCCATCATCCCGTTTGGCGTATCCCGCACCAGCCAGAGTTTCTGATGCTTGTATCAAGTCTTCAATCACTTTGACCTGATGCAAACATGTAAGCACCGGCCAAAGACGAAAAAAAAAAAAAAAAAAAAAAAAAAAAAAAAAAAAAAAAAAAAAAAAAAAAAAAAAAAAAAGAGACCATGATCAATTACGCCGTCATAGACTGGGCGGCGTGCTGGGGATTATACGAGCTCGTCACTGCACCACGCTGCCCGTGCTCATTTACTAAAGCTTGGTTTCGGCTTCAACTCTCAAACAAGAATGGCCAACAGCCGACAAGGTTTTCCATCAACAAATCAGGCAAGGGAGACGGAGCAGAGCCAAAAAGAGCAAGTTGCACCCCCGCAATCTCTTGGGGTAATCGGCCATGCCCCAGCTACATAAATATCTGATTGGCATTGTACTTTGTAGGCTTAGCTGCTAAATAGAGACATGCTTTCCGGCCGACTGATGACACAAGACAAAAGTCATGAAACAAAAGTGACAAACGAGCACTGTCATCAAGGAGGGCAAGGGGGTTTCGCTAATCGTTAAGCGACATGCACATCTTCAATTGTCTTTTATTTGCTCGCGTAGCCTGCATTCATACTGGTAGATAATATTTATCCGTCAACCGCTATTTGCGCCGGCTCTACGGAGTATGTACGCCATAATGAGGTTATCACTTTTCTTTTTCCTTCTCTCGCGCAGCTGTCTGTGCATGTATTGGACCGAACCCCATATGTATCACACTGGCTGATCAAGGCTACGTAAGCCCAAGATGGAACTGACCAGCATTCAAGCCACATGACGACGCTTTTCCCCCTCCGCCACGCCAATTCAGGGCGGTGATTAGTTGTGGCTGTTGATAATTCCTTTTTTGTCCGTGTGCAGGTATGTACTCGGCCAACTCGGCTTCCCAAGGGGCAAGCAAGCCGTCGATTCTCGGACCAAATACCAGCGTTGGCCACTAAGAAAAAAGCAAGTCGGCCAGGTCGGAAGAAAGTGACTCGCAACGACGCTTTTTAGCACAGTGTGGCTCAATCATGTAGTTGTGATTTGTATTAGCTCCAGCTGATCGTTACAGTCAACAAGTACGTCTCATGCGGTAACAATTAAGGAATGGATCAGACACCAACGACCAATAGGGCGGGCGCAACGGCATCCGAGACCGAGGCTCTCATGTACTCGGGAGTCGGTACTGACAAAAGAGTCAACCAGCCTTGCATGCTGAAATTAGCGTCTCCGTATCGTGAGGGCCAAATGGTTCAACACGTTTTGCATCACCCGCTACTCACCGACTCATGCAAGCACTCACATGGTACTCAGTACGAAAAGTTTATTGTACAATTGAGCGTGTCCTTGATTACCGACACGGCGGTCACGCAAGGCCCCCCAACCATATAGTGCAGAGACATATTAGCCCACAAGGCAAATTACCTTTTTCCCCCACAAGGTACTTTTTATTCGTCTGCCGTCTTCGTCTACCTAGCCTTGCTCGAGGACAATGGCCTCTTTGATTTTAGCTGCGTCAGGTTGGGTTGGGCCCCCAGTGGCGGGGTGAATGGACACAGCAGTCGGAGCCTCACAAAAAAAAAAAAAAAAAAAAAAAAAAAAAAAAACTTCCACGGGCCTTCCATTGAGTGGAGAAGAGAAGCTTCAAAGTGGACTGGCAATCAAACTACTTGGGTGTTGGCAAGGGGTGTGCGCTTGGTTTCCGCATGAGGCGCAATTACAACAGGCAGGCGAGCAGGGTCGTCGACCAGAAGTTTGGGACACATAACCAACCCTGGCTTTGATGCAATTATTAGTCAGGCAAAAGCCGGTACGTTCGGAGAGCAAGGACCCCTTTATCTGAGGTGAGATGATGAGAGACGTGGTTGTTGGGTGCTCTCCCCGCTATCCCGATCTGGTTGCTTTGACAGCGGGTCGAAATTGACTCCTTTCACGCCTCGTTGCGTCTCTAGGCCCAAAGCTTGCTCCTTTTTAGGGACCGAGTTGCTGCTTCGGGTGTCGTGGACGGGCGGTGTGAATCGTGCTGGTACCTGAGTCTAAGCCATCTTGGGCTGGCTGTTGTTCTGGCGCGCAACGCTTCTTGCTGGTCCATGTGTGTCTCCTTGCTCTCCTTGCTACAGCTGACGCTCCAGACGTTAGTCCAAGCCCTAGCTGGCCCTTTTGCAATGCCTACCCATCCGTACTGGTACACAGATTGGCCCTCGTTGGTCAGTCGGAGGACGAGCGGAAGCCGTATTATCGCCATCAAGCACAGCAATGCGACGCTGGCCATCAACCCCTAGTCCCCCTTCTTGCCTGCTGGTCAGTTGTGTGAAGGCCCGGCTGCGACTAGTTGGGCCGGCAGGATGGCTGAAAAGTTGATGGTGAGCTTGTATTGTACCGTTGTGACGTGTTGTGCCTGGACGGAATACGGCTGAGCGAGTGGAGAGAGAACAACCGTGTCGACCGAGAGAATAAGAACAAAAATAGAATATGCGTACGTAGATTCTGATACAAGTGGCACACGTCCTTCTGCGCTGACTGATAGTTAAGTTGTTGGGCCGCGTTTGTGTCAAAGGAAACGAGTCACATGGAGCCGGGCGTGCGTTTGACGGACAGGATGATACAGCACGACTCCCATTTCTTGGCATTTTAGGCCTTTTTTCCCTTGTTGCTCGTATGATAAAATGTTTATTGCTTTGTTTAAATGCCATGTATAATCCGTTATCTGGTGGCTGCTGCCTCGAGGATATGGGCTGATGTGTCTTGGAGATGAGGCGCAATACTCTGTAGTGTGACTACGAATATGGCTGGCTGTAGGCGCTTTGTGTAACGGAAGGAAACACGATGAATCAGCAGGTCGGTCAAGGCGGGCGCTGTAGCCTGTAACTAACGGGTGAGATTGTAGAAGCAGAAGGAGAGACGACCCCTGCACGCTTTGGTGCAAGTCACGGGCACCGCGTGGTGAGGCGTAGGTAGGTAAGACAAGTAAGACAAGTATGACGATATTTCTTATCCAATTTTTGATTCGGTTTTTGACTTGCTTTTCTAGGCCACGCTGATAATATTGATTTTCTTTTCTTCTTTCCCTTGCGCCGCGTGGTGCTCGTTGACTGCGTTTCTTTTTTCTTGCCTCGTCACAGGGGTGGGCTGAGTGGGGATAGCGCCTGTTTCAATTTCCTTCTAGGGCTCCACTGGCTCTGAGCACCGCGTCACAGACTCACAGCGACTCTGGGCTGTCGGGCTCTGGAGACGTACTACCTAAATACCCAGTACTGGTGGTAAGCAGCTGTTGGCGGCTGTTACAGGTGCTTGGTTGAGTGGTTGAGAGAAAATTACGTGGCTGATCAGTCACTTGACGGAGTACATGCGTCTCTATTACCATTATGCTAGCGATAAAGTCAAGGTGCATATGTACGCATCAGAGCATGATACGACAATGTGCCTATAACGCCAGACTATCAATCGTCACATTAGTAGGTACAAGACGTACGGAGTGGACGGGACTGGCAACGGGTACGGCAACGATGCGGCTCGCACGGCAGAGACTTGTTGTGTTCGAATAGCACCTAATATTTCGTATCCATAGCCGTGGTACAAGAAGAGCATCATGTTGTATTATTACCCTACCTGGGTAGTACCCCCAAGAAATAGGTAGGGCGAATAGCGTTGAGGGTGTTTGCTGGAGGGAGACAGCCCCGTCGGGCGCCTGTAGGCTGTAGATGATAATGTACGCCCCTCCCTCCACTGCCCTGTACGCTTGTACGCACCCCTTTTTTGGGGAGGCGGTCTGGCATTTAAAAAAGGTAGGTACTTGCAGAGCCTGTACTCCGTACCGCGCTGACGTTGAATTACCTACAGTGGGCGTTGGGGGCGCTTTATCGCACACTCAACAAGGTGTTGCTGGCTGTGCCCTATTGACAATTGTTCCCCGCTCCTCCCTCCTCTACCCCCCCCCCCTCCAAAAAAGCTGTACAACCCACTCCGTCATTCCGCACCACTTTACGGAGTACACTCTGTGGTACCTACCTACACCCCCCCCGCACACCCCTGTCAGACCTCTGGTCAC
Organism: Beauveria scarabaeidicola; assembly: GCA_037289395.1. Taxonomy (NCBI): domain Eukaryota; kingdom Fungi; phylum Ascomycota; class Sordariomycetes; order Hypocreales; family Cordycipitaceae; genus Beauveria; species Beauveria scarabaeidicola. The sequence continues at coordinate 98,551 of JAEIJG010000008.1, read as the reverse complement.
TTGGCCCTGCCTTTTTCGCCCTTTGGCTCCTTGTGCTCATCTCGCGGCCCTGGTGAATACATAAGGCTTACTTCTCCCACCTCCTCCGATGTCCAATTTCACCATCCACGATACAACAACTTTCACAAGCACCTCTCCAAGAGATTACAACTTCTACTTGCGCTACTTTTCGCATCCTCAATCAACATCATCAACACTGCTACGCACAAGTACTCTGCTACTTACACCACCACAACTTCCACCTTGGCACCTGCGAACCTCCACAACCGGCCGTTCGCAAACCAACAAATCATCGCTACAACACCGCATCTGCATAGACCCATCAATCCACCTTGCAACATGCCTGCTCAGCGTCCTTCTCACCTTCCTCCCTGCCCTGGGCCTCCTCCCAGCCGCCCTCTGCCACCTCTGCCAAAGTAGACACCCTCTCGACTGGCTCACCAACACCTCGATACGACTCGGTCACGCTTCGGATATTCACAACAATGGACTTTACTCTAAAGCCCACAACGCCCACACCAACACTCTTCGCATATGGACAATCATCTCGGCCTCACGCTTGGTGGCTTGATCAGCCCTCGACTCGACCACTGCATCTGCGGGTCCACACCTGCAGGTCGACATGCATGCCTTCAGCCTGCCTGCTGCGCGGCATCCAAACTCTTCCCTGTTGGCTGCAGGCGCCTCGCTGTCTCTTGTCCTGCATATTTGGTCATCTGCCCTCCAAGACCGCCTCCACAGCCTGACGTGGGACTTTCCCTTTCGTCATGTTGACAGACAATGATTCCTCAACACGCCACCCCATTTCTCGCCTGGGCTGCCGGGCGCGGAAATATCTGCCTATTGTCATGGGCAGTTGTTAACCTGGCCCATGTTGTGATTTGCTCAGCCGTGTCCTCAATCTCTCATCGAGGATGATTCTTCTGGGACCAGGCAACCCATGTTTTCGTCTTGTTTTCATTCAGCATCTTACACCATCTTCGCTGGCTCGAAGCCTTGTTGGCTGTCTTGCATCTCATTTTTGCCCATTTTATTTCTTCTTTCTACATTAAAGATTGTACAAGGAGCGTGCATAATATACGGAGGAAGGACAGCACGGTCCCCTTTTATTTGCTTTCATTGGACGAGGAGGATTTACACATTATACACTTGTACTATTAGACATCCTGGCGCAGGCTAGTACTTTTTTGTTGCCTTGCAGTCAGGCGTTTACACGATACCGGAGAGCATTCATGATACACACATTCGGGGGGGGGGGGCATATAGAGTACGGAAATATCCAACACCATTTCTTCACATAAAGACCTGTTCCACTGATCACTTGATGACTTGGTGTAGACGTTGGTAAGGTACGAGATGAGCATCCTGCTCGCATATAGTTAGGTTTGAAGATTTCCTCCTTTCTCCTGCCACACTTTGTTGCTCCTCACTTTGTTGCTCCTCTTGGTTGCTTGCTGTCTCTTACTTGGAGGTCTAGGTCACTCATCATGTAGTGTTGCATATGCAGGTCGGTCTGTTTGGTCGCTTTGGGGGCTTGGGATTGACGCCTTCTGCTGTGAGACAGCGGAACAAAGGACCTCGTGTCTCTCTCACAATGTACTTGAACAAGTCAGCCTCGTCCAGCTGCCAGCCAGCCATTCAGTCTGCCACCCCCGTGAGACGATCAAGCCATGTTTCTGCTCGGCCCGTCTACAGTTTGCCTGCAGCCGCTGGGGCGGGGTACATACGTCTTGCGTCCTCCCTCCCAGATATACCGGTTGTTGCCTTTTTCTTCCCCCTCCTCACGACGGGCTTTCTCCTTTGGTTCTTCGTCCCAGCAGGCAGACAAAAGCTAGCGCCCTACCACTTACTCGTGGTTTTATTAGTCACATCTTGCGAGGGCAGCAAAACAAAGTTCAGGCCGTCGATCTATCTGCCCCTCTTCCCGCGCTGTTTTAGGACTGGGGTTGACGCATGTAAGCTTTTTTGATTTCTGGCCGAGTTTTTTGCCAAGCAGCCAGCGAAACAACGGCGGGCGGACAACTGGGCCACGAAAAAGATGACTGGTCTGAATGATGAACCACTGCAAATGCCCATCTTGTCCTCCCACAAAGAGACCTAGGTAGTTAGACCTGGGCTGCCGGAAATGGAATAGGATGAAACGTGCGCGGCGCGCGGGGTGTGAGGCAGGCCAGGCCAGGCCGGCAGCCCACGCCGCCCATCATGATGGAAATCGAATGACTTGGGAGGAGTCCGCGGGATAAATAATAACTTGCATCAGAAAAAATCACGTATCCCGGTCTCGCCAGCTGAGCTTCCTCTTTGGGCGGGACCTGTTCATCCACCAGCGGCCCTGGCAAGCCGCTCTACAGCTTATTTACAGAGGGGGGGGAGGGGGCAATGGCCGCGTGCGTCTCAACGTCACGATGCTAAGGTGGTCATGTAGGCCAAGGAGAGCAGGATGAGACCTGCTCTCTTTTGGTGTGCGAGATATAAAAAAAAAAGCCTCACCGGAAAGCGACAATGGCACCTTGCAGGTCCGGCAGGTTGCGGCGCCAGTTCCGCGCAGCCTTTTTTTTTTTTTTGTCTCTGCTGCTGCTGTGCGGCGCGCGCGCGCGCGCAACGCCCTGTCGTTTGAAACAAGGTCACACGCGCGGCCAAGTTCTTAAAAGGTCTGCGGACAGAGACGAACAAAAAGAAAAAAGGCCGAGAAAGAGGGAAATTGGTTCGCGCAGCGCATCGGAAACGCCTGAAAAGGGACTATGCATATTGTCCTTGGCCAATGGGTTGATGATGCCGTGGCAAGTGGCTTGCATACAGTCTCACAAGGGGAGCTTGAGAGGAAGAAAACGGGCATCGCGCATCCATCGGCGCCCGGGTGTTTCAAGTTGAAAACAGAGGGCCGACAAGAGGAAGGAAAAAAAAAAATCCCGACAGGAGAAAAAAGCACTTCATCAACCCCCTCCCCCCCCCCAATGCCGATCGATGACGTTGCGGTATTGATTGGTACCACTCATTTCCAGTTTGCGGTGGCTGATGTACCGGACAGGGGATGCTCTTTTTTTTTTTTTTTGATTACTGGGTAATACGATTTTATACTTGCACGTGGGGAAATGACCAGTATTATCGTAATATTTCCTAGCAACGTGGGCTTTGACGCAAGCAGTGGCAAAAAAAAAAAAAACACACATTCTTCCAGCCATGTTTCGGACTTTTTGCACAAATGACTACTGTAGACTACACCGCATTCTCGTAATTCTCACGACCCCTATTTCCCAGTGTTCGGCCTTCGCTGATTACTTGCTATGCAAGAAACTCTCTCCCTGAATTAATATCTATATGAGATTACTGCACAAGGCCCCGCCGTGATGAACCTGTGTGCTAAATTGCTAATCCAAGGGGGACTGCATATACCTGGTCCTGCCTATATCGTTTATCCGGGATCATGAGATATGCCGGGATTGTCCTGGCTGCCGAGTTCCAAGAGTTCCCCAACACAGCAAGGTAATAAATAGGCAAGGGAAAGAATTTCAAAGATATCAACAATGGTTTTTGAACAATTTCAGACATGTTTGTGGTAATCTCCTTGCCTGCAGCAATCCACCGCGGCGACGGGATCCCTGAAAAGCCTCCACATCGGCGACCACGATATCAGACACTGCGGAGAGCAAGGAGGGTGTGCACGGAAACGGCCTGCTGTCGAAACTCTTAATTTCACGACTGCAGAAGACGACAAAGCCACTTCTGCAGGTTCTTTCTCCTCAGAATTTATAATAATAAACTATGCAAGAACCAAAAAGAGCTTCAGTCGTCTTCCAACTTGCTTCCCGAGCGTAGCGTAGCCCGGAAACCCCTGAGATTTGCCACGTCTCCCGACTTGGCTTTCTCTTTAGCCTCCTGTACCTGATTCGTGTTCCTGGATTGCTTCTTGCTAGTCTGCGTTGAGGCAACTGCTCGTACAGGTAACTCGGTAACTCGTTTGGGGTTTGGTCGATTACACTAAAAAAAAATCGACCCCCCCTCTGCTCGCTCCTTTTGTCATCTCTCCCCTTTCTTCAACCGATCCATCCAATGGCGGTGTCCACAGACTTTGGGCAAATTTATTAACCGGCTCCAGCTGAAAAAAAAAAAAAATAATAATAATAATAATAATCATGGATCGATCAAACTATTCTACCGTTTTAGCGAGATTGCTTGGGCTCTGTCGTTTGTTGCCAAAAGCATCACGCCACGTAAGAATACCTAGGTCTCTGGCAACTTGATTGGCAGTGCGCCCTGCCCTAACTTGGGTGGCTTGCCCGCCTGACTCGCCCGAACTCGTTCATCCGACCTGTGCCAGGGCTGGGGTCGCATGAATTGTGATGACAAGCCACCCGCAGTGTGATGAAGCAAGATGCCGATAGAGTTTATTCACGATTCAGCAGGACGAGGATGGAAAAAAATACGATTATGATAAATGAGCAAGACAAACATGTCTCTGGGATGGACAGGTCATGTGAAGCCGCCGTTTTTGGTACCTGTTCACCATGGTAAAAATGTTGACATCGTCTCCGGAGGTCCAGCGGACTTGACTGGTCACCCACCGCCCCTCCCTCGCCTGGCAACTCCGAACGCCGCGAGCTAAACAACAGGGCGTACTGGGTACGGTTCTATGCGGTTTTCCTTTCGTTAGGCGATAGATTACTTTGGGGAACGGGCCATGACTCGATGACAGGCCGTTTACTAGTAAAACTCTGACTGGCTGCAGGAGGAGAAAAAAAAAGATACATGTCGCCCTTGTACCTCGCAGTGAAGGCGAAACCTCTTTTATTCGTGCTTTCGCAGGGTGACATACCACCCACCACTACTTCTGTCTATATGTGGACCAAGATTGCCAAGCTGCTCGGCGAACAGTGCCGTGTTTGTCGCGTCCTGATGCAACTAGACAGTCCGGATCAGTCAATTATTAACAAGACGAGAGAATCAGCAAAGCAAGATGAATCCCGAGACCTTACCTCGATGCTCTCCCACCCAAGAATGAAAACCGACAGCAGCCTGTCCTTTTTCGGCAGACGAACAACGTGCAGAGAAGAAGGCCCCGTCTCGCCCTCGACGCGTGTCGTGTTGGTCGCGAAGCCCCAGTCGCCGCCGACAAAGCCCAGCATATCGAAGCAGTCTGTATACCACTTGTGCACAGATTCGCGAATGGCATCGTCCAGGACCGCGGTGTGCTTTTTGAATCGTAAAGCCGCCTACGAAACGACGGCCTCTATTATTAGCTACCCATCATGACCAGCAATCGTCGAGGAGCACGCACGGCCCTTGGCTAAACGGGTGCTGCGCCAAGTGCGCTAATAAAGGTTGAGGACGTACCACTTCGCAGACGGGAGCGTCGAGTCCCGAAAGCAAGTCGTCGTGGTTGCTGCCGTTCATCTCGGCGGTCATATCAGCGATCTCGCCATCAACCAGCTCCCGAAACGATAATCGCAGGGGCGTGTCCCATTTAGGTCCCTGCGGCCACTCTAGTTGAGCAAAGAATGGTGATATAATCAGCGCTACTCCTCGATTTCTCCGTCTTCTGTTTACTGGGAGACAACTGGCATAATGGGAGATGCTACCCCTAAAGATGCAGAAAGATGTTACTCACGAATAATCCAGGTAATCTCGTGTCTCCGTTTCGGCACGGGCTTTCGCATCGAGACAGAGTAGCCAAAGTACTGGCTCAGAGCGCCGGCTCTCGCCACTGCGTCTCGCAAGTCGTCAAAGGTGCCCACTGAGATGGTAGCATCTGATGGCAGTGTGAATCGTAGGATCTGAGACTTCATATTCTAATCGAGATGGTGTTGTTTTGCGGTCGCTGCGCGGTTGTACTTGGCCTCTTTAAATTGTTTGGCACAACAAACCCCCCCTTTTGTTGCCGTTGATTTATCTCAGCGCCTGTCAGTCGAGGGAACAGTTGTGGTTGGAAAATCCAGCGGCCAAAACCGTACATTTTCAATGGCTGATTTGATTGTTCGAAAACTTCACGTCAAACTGGAGTCTCATTCTTAATGGAACATGATATCATAGTCGCCAAAATTTACCCCTCTTCGATCAGCCATTGGGCTGCTGTGCTTTCACGGTCGCAGTGCGTCACGTGGAGCAGAGGTGTCGCAGCGGCCGTCACCCCGGACGGCCTCATCGAGATGACTTTGGTATTCATCAGTTGAATGCCATATATATTGAAATTTCATAACAAGTGTTTCACTTTGCGGTTTTCTATAGCCCTCATCAGGCTGGCCAGGGCGTGTAAGTCGTTTTGCTGAGGCTGCGGCTGCAGAATCAAGTGAGTGTTGAAAAAAGACGGCCCCTCTGATATCGGGACCACTATATAAACAATATTTTAACTATATAGCCATGATCAGTAATTATATATAATTATTGGCCTTGATGTATTATGATTAGGTGCTTGGCTCTTTCGCAGTATAGCAGGGACCTATAGGCAGTCAGGCGGGGACAGTGGCATGTAAACATTTGATGAGGGCCAATAGAGCTGTTGCAAGGCCATCGACTTCAAAACTAGACATTGAAATGGGTAAAGTTCAAATTGGGGAATTCTTCGAAGCATTCATATTATTCAATCTTTCGAACGACAAACTTGAGGAGGGCAGGGAGCCAGCTGAATATATTATGCGCCGGCATTTCAACATCGAGATGAAGGAGCACGCCTGGTCTCATCTAACATGGGGAACAATCTCACTGCACAATATATGCAGATTAAGCGCCAGAAACTAAATACCTAATATCTTATCAATAAATAATTATTAGAGGGGAAAAAGTCCCTACCTACGGGGCGACAAGCCCACAGGCTGCCCAGGCTGCGCGGTCAGCGCAAAATACTTGCCCCGCTAAAAATTATCAAACAGCCAGATCCCCTGTTCACCCATTCGCGCGTATCAAAAGAAGGCTTCATCATCGCACTTGCTTCATCCACGACTTGCTAGCTGAACTCTTCAGGTCTATAGTGTGTGATGCTGGAGCTACACGTTTGGGGCCCAGTCTTTGGGGCCCCCTCTATTGATGCCGAATGCATCGCTGCCATCACATATCTACACAATGCTGCTGGGGATTCAAATGGCTACCGCATCGTTCCGAGCAACGACACCTCAGTGAGCCCATCAGGTATGTTCCATTTATCTGTTTCCCCTTGCATACCATATATACACACACCCTGTGGACTTCAATACGTATGCGCCGCCGCCTGCGTCACATTTCTTGACCAATATTCTCCAAGCCTGCTTGCATATATGAAACATTGAAGAATTGCCCCTGCTGACCTTGCTGCGCTTCCCCCGCTGTCCAAGGCTTGCTTCCCGCCTTGAACCATGACGGGGTTTGGACGAGCGGCTACGCCGCGATAGTGAGATACCTCAGCTCAAAGGCGCCCGCTGATGCCCTCGACGGCGACCTGGACGCCACCCAGCGTGCCGACGCTGCTGCCTACAGCGCCTTTCTCAGCATCCACGCCTCGGCTCTGCTCGACCTCTCCCTCTACGTCTCGGCGGCCAACTGGTCCGCCGTGACGCGACCCGCGTACTCGTCGCTGCTCCGGTTCCCCCTGACATGGACCGTGCCGCCGCTGATCCGCGCCGAGGCCATCCAGCGCGTCGAGCACCTCGGTCTCGCAGAGCTCGACACGGACTTTGATCCTCACGGCGGCCTGCATCTCACCGTGGGCAGAGACGCCCTGCCGGAAACGTTTCGCAAGCATCTTCCGGGAACCTCCAAGCACAAAAACACGGTCAAGGAGGAAATGACGCCCGAGCAAGCCGTTGCGATTCGCCTTTTTAGTTTAACCGAGAGTTGCTTGGCCACCTTGGAAAGTCTTTTATCGAAACCCGAGAAACCGCCGCGCTTCTTCCAAGAGCAAAGTACGAGGCAAGGCGTAACCTCGCTGGACTGTCTAGCCTTTGGCTATCTTGTTCTGATGCTAAAGGCCCCCGTGCCACGGGCGTTTCTGAAGGACTGGGTGGCAGAACACGCTCCACACATCACCGCGTTCGTTGACGATATACTGGCCAACGCTTTTCCATCAACATGCAGTATTGTGTGGGCTGCTTCGCCACAGCGCAGCCATCTTTCAGCCGCCGGCAGACTGCTCGACTCTATTGTTCGGCACATGCCCGTTCTCGGCGAGCATTACGCCAGCGAGGTACGCCGCCGCTATGAACGAAAGATTGTCGGCATCGACCGACGGAGCGTGTCGCTAGCGGCAGGGCTGCTCTTCAGCGGCGCTGCCTTTGGCTACCTGGCGTATTGGTACCGCAGCCTCGCCCCATTCGGCGCCCGCTTGCAGATTTGGCGTTCGTATAAATCCGGTAGCTCTCGTCTCAGTCAGTTTGGGGAGCTCGGTTCCATGCTTGATAGTGTCCTTGGACCTGTTCGGCCTGCTGCGAGTCCCATGGCCGCCGGTGCCGGAACAGGTGGTCGCATTGTCGACATTGACTCAGAGGTTGACTGAGCGTGCTGTTTGGATGATGGATCACACAAAAGTTTTATACCCCTCCTGTATTTGTATAGTATGTACTGTGAATCATGTACGATTTGGATAGACAATGTACTTGTACTTTTATCAACGCCATTCATGTGCCTATAATCTTACAGCTGGATCGAGACCCTCGTCACACTATCCATACGCTTGGTCTTGTACATCATTTCAGTTCTAAACTGTCGTATTCTTGATCAACCTCATCGCTACATTTGCTTTATCTCCTTGCCAATCAAATCGGGTCTCTCAATGTCGAGCTCGTCTCTCAGCACCGCAAATGCCAAGTCACTGACAAGCAGACTTTGGCCCAAACTCCACACCAGTGTGATGGCGTAAAAGAAATTGGCGTTGCCGCTGCCCGCGTATATCCATAAATGGTAAAAGGCAGGGCCCAAAAACGACGAGTACAACACAGTCGCCAAAGCGACAAAGCTGTAGCGCATCAGCGGGAACAGATGGCGATAGAGCGGGAGCATGCCGAGGAACAGCGTCGTGTCCGCAATCGAGGGATAGGGCTTGAAGATGGCAAATGTTCCCAGGAGCACCGAGAGCGCTGCAAGAGGCTGCTCGCGCAATCTAATCGACAGACCGCCAACATAGGCGCCAAGATGCAGCCAAAAGACGCCGAGGAAGAAGGCGCGAAAGGGGTCAAAGATTTCGATGAAAAAGTACCACCATAGACCGACGTTGGGGGTCAGGTCCGAGAGGGTCAGCTGGATGCCATAGGTGCGCGCGAAAAAAGCCCAGGAGTTGCCCGTGAGCGCAAAGGACATGCCGAACAGTATCGCGAGGATGGCGGCTACAGTGCCCAGGCAGGTAGCGGTAAAGGTCGGCGCGCTAGCAATGGCACGCCTCGCGGATTGACGATCGTATGCGAGTATGATGAGCGGCGGGAGAAGCAGGATCGGGTACATTGACAGATACGAGGAAAATGCCAGAGCGACCATGGCGCTCAAGGGCGAGCCGGAGAGCGCCTTGGCGATGGCGTGGAGGACGGCGCATGTCGTGAAGACGCTGGTCGTGCGGCCGAGGCAGGTAGCGATGGTGAGGGGGTTAAATAAGAATCTGTCTTGAGATTAGTATCTAGCTTCGTAGGAGCAGAATCCGTCGGATGCGACGCAAAGGCAGAGTGTAAAACGTACGCCGCGGCAATGAAGACGCCCGAGGTCGTCTTGGCCCGTCGCGGTGAGGTATAATGTTTTGTTTGGCTGGCTTCGCCCGAGTCTGCAACGGTGGAGAGAGCGCTGGCGCTCAGCAAATCGACGAGGATATATAGAATGGCTGTGAAGACGGGCCACTCTCTAACATCGGGAAGCAGCGAAAAGAGCGGAAGCAGCAGAGGCGGCTGGTGAAAGACGCCGCCATCGTAAGGATCGACGTTGTGGTTATATAGGAACAAGCCTTCTTGTACTACACCGAGGGTGGCGTGTTAGCTTCTGCAATACAATCGGCAAAGGTTTGCGCGCGCGCATTGGATCGAGTTCACCCCGCGGGGGGGAGGAGGAGATACGCACGTCGTCTAAAGCTGGTGACGGGGGTCGAGATCTCGACGCGGCCCGTCAAGAGGTCCGGCAGGCGGGGGAACGCGGTGAACAAGAAAAGTCGCAACAAAGCGGCGCCGACAAAGACGCCGGCCTTGTTCCGTAGAGCCATGGTTGTGGTCATGGCATGATCGCGCGTTGGCGTTTAGGTAGTTGGAGCGGACACGCGGGAAGCAACGGGAAGCAGCTCGAGGTTTGGAGAGCTTGCTCAGTTGTCAAGGCCACCTTGGCCCCCTTCCTGTCAACTGTCAGAGGGAAGTCGTCGCGCTAGCGGGTCGTGTTAGCCAGTCGGCTGCTAGCAGATGGACGGCTATTTCTATATCAAAGCGAGATATCCAGAAAATGTGACGGATGCAAAGTAAATTACAGAAGAACTGGACATAAATTATAATCCGAATTGCAACGCAACTATTCGTACTTGTACACCTGCCTTCGTATCCCAGTAGCTCGCAGGACCTGTGTCAGTTATATAGCGGGGCATCCATCCCATCGATATACCGATATGGCTGCCATTGGCGACGGTAAACGAAAGCATTGGTTCTGATAAACCAATAGAGAATAATGCTACGCAAGTCGACATTCCATGGAATCCGCTGGCATGCTTCTTATTCCTCCTATACCCGCCAATCCCGCACCGAGGCAGCGCCTCTGCTTTGCTCGCTCTAACAGCGGCCTTGGCAGATCACGCTAGTCCTATTATGGAAATATGCCAAGGCGGTGGCTGCCGGCACAAAATTTTGTAGCGAAAAAAAGTTGGAAGTTTTGAACGGCCGTCCAGCGCAGTATGCGACTCTTGCGCCCCGCCAGTTGCAAAAAAGGGTTCGTTCAAGGTAATTCTTTTCGCAACCACCATCACCGCTCACAATGGCTCGCATCAAGAGGAGGGGCGAATCCGGCGCCTCAAAAAACTTTGTCACCCGAAATCAGGCTATCCGAAAACTTCAACTCAGCCTCCCCGACTTTCGAAAGCTCTGCATCTGGAAGGGCATCTACCCGCGCGAGCCTCGCAGCAAGAAGAAGGTCTCCAAGTCGTCCACGGCCTCCACCACCTTCTACTACCACAAGGACATCCAGTACCTCTTGCACGAGCCTCTTGTGCAAAAGTTTCGCGACACAAAAGCCCTTGAGAAGAAAATTTCCAAGGCTCTCGGCCGTGGCGATGTCAGTGATGCCGCTCGTCTCGACAGCAACGCTGCCCGTCCCGAAAAGACCGGAAAGCCCAATTACACTCTCGACCATGTCGTCCGCGAACGCTACCCTACCTTTGTTGATGCTTTGAGAGACTTGGATGACTGCTTGTCCATGCTTTTCCTCTTCGCCAATCTGCCCTCCACCTCCACCGTCCCGGCCAAGATGATTGCCCGATGCGAAAGACTCTGCCTCGAGTTCCAGCACTATCTGATCGTCTCCCGCAGCCTCACCAAGTCGTTTCTCTCTATCAAGGGTATCTACTATCAGGCTAATATTCAGGGCGAAGAGATTCTATGGCTAGTTCCTTACAAGTTTACTCAGCGCGTCGTTGGCGATGTCGACTTCCGCATCATGGGTACCTTTATCGAGTTTTACATGACCCTGCTCGGCTTCATCAACTTCAGACTGTACACCTCAGTCGGTCTCAAGTATCCTCCCAAGTTTGACTTGGTCAAGGACGAGAATGCTGCCGAGCTTGGTGCTTTCACCCTCGAGGGCAAGACTCTAGTCGGCGGCGAGGAGCAGAAGCAGCTGGAGGAGATTGCCCACCGCCCCGACCCAAAGGTCCAGGCTGCTGTTAACAAGGTTGTCAAGACCCTGACCTCCGGCGAGACCAATGGCGACGGGAATGAAGCCGCCTCCGAGGAGGACGAGGAAGACAACTCTGGTGCTCTCGATAAGTTTGAGCCTGCTGCGCCAGGCGGTGACGTCTTGCTGCAGCCCGCTGCTGGTGGCAGGGGTCAAGGCGCCCTCTTCTCCAACTTCACCTTCTACCTCTCTCGCGAGACTCCCCGCCAACCTCTCGAATTCATCCTCAAGGCTTTTGGCTGCAAGCGTGTTGGCTGGGATGCCACTCTCGGCGACGGCGCTTTCACCACCAACGAGCTGGACCCTTCCATTACTCATCATGTTGTCGATAGACCTATTGTGCAGACCGTTACTACTGAAGACGTGGACGGCGAAGACAACCAGACATCTCAAAAATTGACACAAAACCAGCGTGTCCCTGGTCGCATATACGTCCAGCCTCAATGGGTCTGGGATAGCATTAATGAGGGCGAGCTCAAGGAGGCGCACTTGTATGCTCCGGGCGCTTCTCTGCCTCCTCACTTGAGTCCGTTTGTCAAGAACGTGCAGGGCGCGTACGACCCCACAGTCCCTCTCGAGGAGCAAGAGCCCGAGAATGAGGCTCTTGAGGCCGATAGCGATGAGGAGGTCGGAGATGCCGATGCCGACGAGACTGCTGAAGGCATGGATATTGCCGATGAGGACGACGAGGATGCCGATGAAGATGGCGATGCAGAGGACGACGAAGATGCTGACGAGGATGAGGAAAAAGAAGACGAAGAAGAAGACGAAGCCGCACAGCGTCAAGAGGAGCTGGAAGCCGAGATGAATGGTACCTCTTTAGACTCCAAGAAGGTCAATGCCAAGACCAAGGCCAAGGCGGACGCCCGCAAAGCCTACTCCAAGAAGTCGCGTGAAGAAGCCGAGGACCTTGAGCGTGCCAAGGGCATGCTTAGCAAAAAGAAGCGCAAGCTGTTTGAACAGATGCAGTATACTAATAACAAGAAGAGTGCCGCTGATGAGAAGTTGCGCGCAAAGAGAAGAAGACTGGAAAAGGAAAAGGCGAAGAAGGAGGCATCGGCGTAATTTTGGGCTGCATTTCTTGTGTTGTATAGCAAAACTCATAGATTAAATGTTCTGAATGATACAATCTTTTGATGAAGGATCTCCAGAGTATATCAAATTAAGAGTGTCTTGCGAGAGTGTGATGATGGTTTGCCAGTCATGACTTCAGGGTCGGCGGTTGGCATTCCAACAACAACCTACCTAGTTCTTTAGCGTGGGGCTGGTAAAACCCGTTGCGCTTTCACTTTGCAACACCATGCACAGGTCTTCACCTCACAGCCACCGCCTGTCACCGGAGAGCTCTTCAAAATGAAGGAATCAAGGATATAAATTATCGCATACGCAATATAAACAATATATATACATACGACGAGGCTCTGGCGCATGACAAAGCAACCTCGCCACGATGTCGCAACACGAGGCCAACTGGGATCTCGACAGCGACGAGATCGCATCCATCGCATCGGAAGAGCTCCACGAAAACAGACCAAACCGCTGGAGAGGATCGAAAGCGACATGGCGATACGTAACTGAGGAAGAGCGCATGCTTTGGCGTTCGATGAAGCAGTTGCAGGATGAAGACCTGGGCGTGCACCTTTACAATGCCTTTGTGCTGAAGAAACGCGCGACGAATCCAGAGACTGCCAAGGACTTGGCCTTGCAGACGGTATTCTGCTTCCTAGCCAGCCTTGACTTTGATATCCCCATACTAATTTACTGGCAGGAGGATGGACAGCAGGTTGTCTGGGCGCCGCCAAAGACGTGGACGGCTTGGCCCATGCGGCAGAAGCATATACCGCCCGCTGGCCTATTCAAAGACGAAGGTGACGGGGATGATGAGTTTACTCTTCGGCGCCAGGATAAGGTTACGCCAAGCTCGGAACTGAGAGCAGAACTGACAGCCACGATTCTACGGATCGCCAAGGAGCGCTTTTCCCGTCGTAAGCCGCCTCGGCCAGTAGAGCCGTCCATCGAAACTCCGGCTTCGCCTGACAACGGCAGCGAGCCCTCCTCTGACGAATCAAAACTTGAACCTTTGTCCCGTCCCACCGTAAAGCAGGCCACTGATGTATCTATTACTGACAATGAGCAATCCACTTCACGGAGCGGCAGGAAAAGTGCCGACAGAACATTCGATCCCGTCGTCTCAACGGATGATAATTTATCGACGTCGCTGCTCAAGCCATCCGTGCAGCACATCCTGACACAAATGGACAAAACACTCACCATTCTACATAATGCACGCGTGGCTGGTCTCAGCTACCTGTCTGACTCTTCGGAGACGGAGACGGAGGAAGGATCAGACACATCCCAAACATCGACCCAAAAGCGCGGTCGCGGCCGCCCGCGACTCCCTCCGCAACCTTCTTCTGAAGCCTCTCCAGGCGGTTCAAGATCACGCCGCGGGCGACCCAGGACAGTTCACGTGCCCGATCAAGGCGAAACACGGGAGCAAATGGAGCAACGCCTCGCAAGACGCGGCCACAGACGCCTGCCCGCCACCGCAGAGGATCGCGAGGCGGCGTTTGAAGAATGGCTACGGCAGGGCGACGAGCGCGTCGCGCGCGAGCAGCGCAGGCTACAGAGCCGGCCCGTGTCCGAAGAGCCGGAATCGCACGACGGCGACGGAAGAGACGGCATGGGCGACGAGGACCTTGATGACGAGGCCAGGACTAATGTAGAGCGCAAGATTCGGCGCTGGGGGCTCCGCGACTGGAGCGACGTCGTGGGTGCCGCCGCGCTCGCCGGGTTCCCGCCGCACGTCATCGCACGCACCACGCAGCGCTGCGCGAACCTTTTCGTGCAGGGCATGGCCCTCACCCGGCTTGATGAGGCGCCCGCGGCGCGGGCCAGCGCCAGCGTCCGCACCACCACCTACCTGCCAGAACGCATCCGTCTGTCCTCGTCCCCTAGTGACAGCGAAGACAACGACAGCAACGCGGACAGCGAACCCGGAGCCAGCCTGCGGCAGCGCCGCATCGCGTCCCGCCAAGCATCGCTGGCGCGCTCCAGCCGCGAAGCAAGCGCGGACACGCCGCGCGTAGGCCGGCCATCCGTAGGCCGGCCATCCGCCGCTGCCACCGCCTCACCGCACAGCCCCCAGCCCGGCGGCTCCTCGCGGTCCTGCTCGCGGTCGCGGTCGCGCTCGGCGGCGGGAATTCTCTTTTGCCCGGTGGCGTCGTGCGACCGCGCCGCAGCGGGCTTCTTGCGGAGAACCAACCTGCGGCGGCACATGCGGCTCGTGCACCCCGAGCGCGACCAGGATGCCGTCGGCAGCGGCGCGGCCGAGGACGAGGACAGCGAGAACGAGACGATGGGTGCGGTGCACGTCGACGGGTTCCTGCGGACCATCAACCCGGGCAAGGGCTGGCGCGGCGAGGACTTGCTGAGCAGGAAGAGGAGGGGGGCTGCGCGGTCGCCGACGCCGCCGCGGAACCGTCCGGCCAAGAAGGTGGGCATTGCTTCCTCTCTGCACTCCTAGTAGACGAACCACTTAGGCACAAAAGCCATCTTTTGGACATCAACCCCTATTTCTTCCAACGAAGTGAGTTATGGCTCCCATCTAAATGAGGATGCACAACAAAGTCATATGAGAGAATAGATATATAAATATGTACTATCCAGGCTGTAACTTCTATCACAATCACTGCCTTTATCGCTCTTGTTTTGAAGCGTTGAAACACAAGCCCCATTGCACCGCCACGCATGCCGACAAAAGAAAAAAAAAAGGAGCACCCAACGAAAAAGTAGAAATCGCAAAGAATGCACATGTAAAGAAAAACACAAATGAATGTCTGTAAAAAAAGATTTTATAGAAAAAAAAAAGGGGGGGTATCTAAAACAAAGCACTGCAACTCGTCCATCCATCCATCACACGTATAAAACCAACTCTGCTGAAAACAAGCAAAACCCCAAAAACCAAAAAGCCAAAGAGTGCCAAAAAAAAATGAACCCCATCCCATGAATGTCTCTGTATATGGTAACCACTACCGAATTGAACAAGGAGCGACCAATTATTTGGTTCCAACAAAACGCTGCATCTTCCCTCCCCTCTTCACCGGAAAAGAAAATACTAATAAAAACTTGACAAGAGGGCTTTTTTGTGCCAAAAACTCTGCCGCCGCTTCGTCGTGAATGGTAAAATGGAATCAGTCTCGTGTGTCGAATAAATGTGTACAAGATGTAGAATGTGTGTCGTCGAGGTGTCTAGCCCTTCTTCAAAGAGCCTTGCCGGATGGTGATGTTGATGGTTTCATCTGATTATAGATTAGAAGAGTGCTTTATTTAAGCCGTGGGCTCTTTCTCTTGGAGCCAGCCGCCGTCAGCGACGGCGGAAGATTCTCCCGTCCCTCCGCCGCGACGCCCGGTCTCTTGACGGCCGCCACGCCGCGCACACTTCTAGTGCTGCGCTTAAACAGGGGGGGCATCGTCGCATTCTCCAGAGGCATGGACATGGCGCTCGTGCGGGACTCGAACCCCAGCGGCGCCGGTGCCGTCAGGTTCGACGTCACGTTGGGGTTGACTTCGCGCAGGCTCGCGCCGAGCTGGTCATGGTCAGTAACGGGGCCATCGCTGGGGGCCGTGGCCGCCACCGCTGCCGTCTTGGCAGAGGACGGGCGCGGCGAGGAGGAGCTTGCCTTGGTAGGGGGCGCCCGCTGCTGCGACGGCGACGACAGATCGGCAAAGACAACCGTCTGGTCCTGGTCCGTAGAGCCATCCATCACCAGCGGCGATGCCGGTACACTCCCGTCCTCGTCGTCGACAAGGCCCTCGTCAGTAGCATTGGTTCGCGGCAAGACAGTCGGGTATTGGTACACAGCCTTTTGAGGAGTGTCGCCCGTTGGTTGATACTCTTGGAGGGTGGTGTTACAGATGCTTTCACGCAGGTTCGTCAAAGGCTGGCACAACTGCGACTCGAGCGGTTCTAGAGCTTCACGCATATCATTGGTGTCAAGCTCCATTTCCTCGCCAACATTCTTGACCCTGTCAAGCATGGATTTGAAGTGGGACGAGATGTTGCTAAAAGACTGCTCAACAGTGTTGGACAGAGCTTGCACCGACTGTCCGTGGCTCTCGTGTTGTGTCGTGTTTTCTGTGCGGGCATGGGTGACAAAGTCATCGAGCGCGTGCATCTTGGAGCCCAAATCGTCAACCTGCTCGTCAACCACACGCACTGTCTCGGCATGCACCGACTTGGCAGTGTTTTGGATCGCAGTGCTCTGTTCGCTGGTAGTGTTCCAGTCATCTTTGAGCTTCGTTTTGAGTTGCTCGCGAGATCTTTTGACCTCCTCGAGAAGTTCGCCTTCTTTCTCATCCCACGAGTCCATGCCCTCATTGTATCGAGTGACGGCACCTTCCAAGGTGGTATTGGACTCAGTAACTGATTTCTGAATATGCGAGACTTTATCGGCGAATCTCGTTTCTTGCGTCTCGGCTTGTGTATTGATCAAAGTCGTAATCTGAGCGAGCAGCTTCTGGCGGTCTTCTGAAGCTTGTCGTCGTTCTTCGTCAATGACTTCTTGTATACGTAGCGCGGTGCCGGAGCTCTGTAGAACGGCCGCATTCGTTGCGTTTTGAAGCTGGCGCCGAAGGTTGTCCGACTCGCTGCGCTGGGCCGTGATATGTTTAACAAGGTCTTCAAATATGATTTTGAAGTCCTTGCCTAAAGAAGAGTAAGAGTTGTGTAGGTGCGTGTGCATATTAGCCATCTCGGCGACGACATCGGCAGCAATCTTCTCCGCAGCGTCAGAGATTACCTGCAAGCTTTCGCCCACGCGGTGTTTCACGCTGTCACGAATGAGATTGATTTCTTCGAGCATCTCGTCCATTTCATCCTTGGAACTTTGCTTTTGAGCTAGCAAAAGTTTCTTGCGATCGGCAAAGGCGCTGAGCTGTTCGTCGACGAAAGCCTGTGTAGTTGATAGCTTCCGAAGTTCTTCCTGGACAAACGTCGCCATGCGTGTCGAGATACTGGAGATGTGTTCGCATTGTTCATCTTGAAAGTCGGCGACGCGGCGCTCAACCATGGACGTGACATCAGAGACCTGAATCTGCGAAGTGCTCCAGGCAGCCCTATTGATAGATTGCAGATCTGATTTTCGCTTGTTCTTCGCGTGTAGTCCACTGACGTCGTGGACTGTTTTTTGGAGCTTATGAATGAGTTCGCCGCCAATCTTGGACAACTTTTCTTCCGTAGCCTCGTGGGCTTTACGTAGCTCAGTCTCGTCGGCAAGTGACTTGCGCGTCATTTTGAGCACCATTTCTGCATCGTGAAGCAGGCCCTTTGTGCTATCGAGCTGCGACCGAGTGCCCTCGTGATCCTTCTTCAGTCCCATAAACGAAGTGTTCAAGGAATACAGCTCATGCGTTTTATTTCGCAAGTTCGTTTCAAGTGTTTCAATCTTGGCACCTTGCTCCTCGGCCACGATTCTTCGCGACTCGCTTTCCGCCGTCATCTCCTCGTACATGTCATTTGATAGATGGACACCATCGCGCCGCCTTGTAGCGATCAATTCGGTCTTGAGCTTCTCGATTTCAGCGGTGAATTCTTTCAGGAGCATCTTTTTCGGTATGGCGTTGAGTTGTGGTCTGTTTCGAATGTTCTTTGCGCGAAAAGCATATTCTAGCGTTGATATCGTTTCTTCCAGGTTGCTTTTCGCAGGTGAGAGTGTAGCGATGATGCAAGTCTTTGTTCGGCCGCCAAGGGAATCTTGGAGAAGTCGGGTGAGTTTTGATTCTCGGTAGGGAATGTGTGCGCTGCGATCGACGAGGGCGTTGATGACGCGACCAAGAGTCAAAAGCGATTTGTTGATGAGCCCAGCCTCGGCAGCACGCTTGTTCTCAGCGCCTGAACGCTGGATGTTTTCGCTACCCGCAAGATCAACGAGATTAAGCTTGCCGGCGCTGATAAGATCCTCGGTACCGTTTTCATTGACCTTTTTGACATATGCGGTAATGGTGAAGACAGTGTGACTTCGTGAACTGAGGTCATTACATTTCGTGGCGGCGACCTGGCGTTTCAAGCTGCCATCCTGTAGCACCTTGATTCCCTCGCTGGGGCCTTTGATGTGTTTTTCCTCCATGCCCTGCACCATGGTGCCGGCATGACCTTTTCGCGACGCGTCATCGTATATTTTGAGTTTGGCAGTCTCCTCAACGGAGAGCAAATCGCGCAGCTCTTCATTGTATAGCTCGATAAATGATACCTTGACGCAGTGCTCGGACTCGTCAAGCTCGAGCTTTCTAAAGAGTTGTTGGAGCACACGAGGGATGATGCCGGCTTCATCAGACAGCATGCCTAGGGTCTCCGTCATGTCGCCAGACATGGTGTACGTCTTTCCCGTGCCCGTTTGCCCGTACGCGAAAATGGTACAATTGTAACCGGAGAGCATCTCATCGAGGATTGGTCGAACCGTGTCGTCAAAGATCATTTCCTGGTCTGCGGCAGACGAGAAGACGCGGTCAAACGAATATGTCTTGTTGCTCAGCGAATTGGGGCCCATGGAAAGGTCAACCTGGTTTCCCTTGAGGCCGTCAGCCTTGACAACGACAGCACTGTTCTCCTTGACCTCTCGCGCGCTGCGACCGCGGCAGCGGACCACAACGTTAATGTTGGTCTCCTCGCCGCCAAAGGTACTCATCCGAGAACCAGTGTCCAATTCGTAGTCGCGCTCTTTGCGCTTTGCGCCGGTAGTCATGCTCGACACGAGGGAGTCGGCGGGGGATGCTGCACCGGCGCGGATAATGTGGCGCGCGGTCGATGTTCTCGTCGTCGAGCGAACGGCGGCGCGGCTCGAGACGCGCACGCTTGAGCTCATTGTTGACCGGCTTAGCTCCCGGTCGGAGCGTTGTCGTAGGTGAGCCAGCTTGATCGACTTGTTCGTGTCTGGTCCCGGATTGTGACGCGTCCGGGACGCCGGAGTAGAGGGCGGGATGGTGGGCGGTAGGTTATGGCGAAAAGCTATGTTGTTTTGTGTCGTGGTATGATTTCCGCCGGGCCAATTATTCGGGATAGTATGCTTGAAGATGTTCGCGTTAGATGGAGCATTGATATTACCCCCCCGGTATGCAGAGAACAAAGTAGGCGTAGGGTCAATCAGTGTGTGTGCACTGGCGGGGAGGGGTTCTGTGCAGCAGCCGGGTCAAAGGTAAGGTAGGAATAGGTGTTGTGCTCTTGGGTCGCACCATGTGTATTTCTGCACAAACGGGTCATGTCAAATTGACAATATTCGTAACTGGCTGCTAGTGTGGGGCCACTGGGCGGATATCAACACGGAGTCACGGACTAGCTGCGTCTCCCCAGCAACCGAACGTCAGACAGCACCGCAGCCAATTTTATCTGGAAGAGGATAGGATTATCGCGGCTCGCAATTTCTCATATACAAAAATACTCTACAAAAAACTTTCGTTTTGTCAAGTTTGTGCCACTGTCTCTTCGATATCCAAGCAGTTGAGTGGGTGTTTTTAACAGAGTTCGCGACGCGCCCCACGCGAGAAAGAGTAAGTACCCTGGCTACGGAGTAGATTCGTCATGTCTACTCCGGATTATCGAGGTAGCGGTCAAGCGAGGTCGCGATGCAACGATAAAAGACAATTGAAACAGTATACCAAAATGTAACAATATTTACATGTAGTGAAAACGGCTCTTGCAAGATGAAAAGTATCAAACCAAATACTCCACTATTTCAATGCAAATGCAACATGTCTATACGAATGCACCGAGTTGAGTCTCGGTGCGGGTAAACGCAGTTGAGGCTCCAAATACGGTGTCGCATGCAATTTACTTTTCAAACGTCTGCGTCACGGAAGCGAAATCTCCGGTTTCTTCATCGCTGTTCTCCTTCTTTCCCTTGACTTCAGCCGTGAGTGTCTGCAGGCCGGTCTTGTGTTCGGTATGCTGCTTGGACAGGGTGTTTTGCTTGATGAAAAAACTGGCGAGGAAGCCGAGGAAGCAGCTGCACGTAAAGACGGCAAACATAATCTGGATCGAGTTCCAGTAGGCTGTCTTTACTGTTTGGCGATCATCTACCGGCAGTTCTTTGATACGGTTCACATTGGACGCCGCATCGGTACCTGCAAACAAGCGGGCAACGTCGGCGCCAAGCTCGGCCGTCAAATGGCCTTGCTGAGCTTGCATTCTATTGGCAATGACGACGCCGCCGACAGCGACTGACGTGGCTGTACAGAGCTGGCGCACAAACTGTAGACTAGACGTGGCGGCGCCAATGTCTCCAGGCGCAACATTGGCCTGTAGAGCGATGAGAGGAGCTTGGAAGTTGGGGCCGATACCCAGGCCAGCAATCATCTGGAAGAGGACAATGCGTTCCCAGTGAGGACGATCACCGAGATATGTGAAGAGTCCAAAGCCAAGAGTTGAGCAGGCCAGGCCGCTGGTAATGACAATCTTGTATTTGCCAGTCTTATTGATGAAGAAGCCGATAAAGGCTGACATGAGCGACATGACGGAGACAAAGGGCAGCAGATAGACACCTGAGAGTAGAGAATTGGCACCGAGGACTGCCTGGAAATACAGAGGCATGTAGTAGCTTCCAGAGATGAAGGTAAAGGCGTGCAACGAGGAGGTGACATAGGTCGCGATGCTCGTAGTAGTGTTGAAGAGTCTCATAGGAATGACGGGGAACTTGGCGACGCGCGATTCGTAGACGAGGAAAATGCCAATGGTGACGGCGCCGAATACAATCAGGCAGATGACGGTGGCCGAGTCCCAAGGAAACTGGCTGCCGCCAAATTCCAGGCCCATGAGCAACATGATGGTGCCGCCAATGATGAGGACATTGCCGATCCAGTCAATGGCGGCCAGGCCAGCCTTGACGGGGGTGCGGGGGTTGTGCAGCTTGAGGAAGAAGACGAGGATGAAGAAGGCGAGGCCGCCGCAGGGCAGGTTGATCCAGAAGCACCAGCGCCAGGAGACCCTCTGGGTAAAGGCGCCGCCGATGATGGGGCCAATGGCCGAGGCGACGGCCCAGATCATGCCGAGGAAGCCAAAGTAGACGCCGCGCTTGCGGGGGGAGAAGAGGTCGGCGACGCAAATGTTGGGCAGGACAATGGTGCCGCCGCCGCCGACGCCCTGGAGGGCGCGGGCGGCGATGAGCATGCCCATGCTGGTGCTGAGGGCGCAGATGAGCGAGCCGACCCAGAAGACGACGACGGCGGTCATGAGGATGGGCTTGCGGCCGAAAATGTCGGACAGCTTGCCCCAGGTGGGCACGAGGGCGGCGCTGCCCAGCATGTAGGCGCTGCCGATCCAGACGTAGCCCGAGGTGGACTGGAAGTGGGCGGAGATGGTCGGGACGGCCGTGGTGACAATGGTCATGTCGAGGGCGGCCAGGAACAGGGCGATGCAGAGCGCCACCATGACGAGCGTCGTCTCGAGCTTGGTGCGCTGGGCCTCGGGGGGCGCGGCCTCGGGGAACTTGGCGCCGTCGCCGTCGTCTCCGTCGGGAGGCGTCGACGGCGGCGGCGACGAGCGGTTGGTGGCGGACGCCTCGGCGAAATGCTGGTGCTGGTCTCTTGAGACCTGGTCTCGGATCGGTGACGGGAGAATGGCGGATGTCTCAGGCGTCGTCGTCGCATAGCCGTCTGCTTCCTTGTTGATATCGGCATTGATGGTGGTGCCGTCTGCACCGCGACGGTGAGTTTTGGGCAACATGGTGGCGACTTTCGTTTGTCTTCAAAGGTAGAGCCCGTTGTCTCAGCATGCGGTGTTGTGTGCGACCTGCATAGTGCGGCAGCAAAGTCACTTATACAAAAAGTGAAAAAAATAAAATAAAAAGGGAATGCTGACAGCTCGCGAGGAATTAAGGAGAAGGGCAATAGCCAACCGTCTAATATAGAAGAGAAAAATCAAGAGTCGACTAGCATGACAAGCGTTTCGTGGTGGATGCGCCGTGGGGGCACGATTAATAACTTTTCACTTGGCAGGACCTCGTCGCCGTCTTTTCGACTGCCAACAGGAGTGGGATGTCCGACGTCCGACGTCTTACGAGGTCTCTCTATTTTTTAGCACCTTTTGGCGTTTGTGCTCGAGAAAATTCATTTCGTTTAAACAGTGATATAGGTCGTGTCAAAATATTTCCAACAGTCTTGATTTCACCTCGCAAAAATCACCATCATTCTTCGTCACTCGCCCCGATGGCGACAACCGTTGTGGATCTCGACTATACCGAGTAAGTTACAAACGGCGGTGGGCCCGCTGCCAAAGCTCAGCAGTGCAACGAGTCAAAAAAAAAAAAAAAACCAGGCAATGACCATTGCCAATGGCTCATACGATTCCACCAGTATGAAATCTAGATTCCGCCATTTTCCCAATCACCCGCCCCAAGTCTAGAGTCAAAAGTCTCCGAGCCTGCGCGCCGCCCAAGTCAGGAAGCCGTCGTGGCGACTCTGCAAGCCACGCCGACGACCGGTAAAAGTACCCATGCTGTTGAGTTATACGCTCAAAAAATGGACGCGCCACACTTTCTGCAGCGTCCTTATATTGCAACACATGCCCTCCCGTCAGACTCTCAAGAGTGGACAAGGCCGGAGCAAGCCCCTCAGCTGCCTAATGCGGTAAGTCCTGATGCTACCCTTCAAATGCTACCTACGGTGAAATGCAGATGCAGCCAAGGAAAAAATCTGACATGAATGCCTCGCAATGATTCAGGTACAGCATTGACGTTGCGCGGCCGAAATGAAGAACTCGGTCTTTTAAATCGATCGACCACATCGTCGTGCAACGCGCCAAGGTGTCCAGTCCGATCAGGTGGCTTTCCCCACATATGCATCCCTAGCCTCAAACACAGCCTATAATCGCTTGAATCAATTGTCAAAATATGATATATTTCTACCAATCTTCCATGTCTGTCTGGGCCACAGATCTTATTAGGGGCAGGGGAAAAAAAATACCTCAACGCCGGATCAAAACGCCAAACCAGACAAAAAAATTCTCCAATCCAAACGACGGGACAAAGCATAATGCTCGCATGCATACCCAAGCCCGCAAACAGCCATACAGCTTCATCGAATCAGAAAATCGTCACCGTATTAATGTATCCATTCTTCAACACCTCAAACACCAGCCCCGGAAACCCGTACAGAGTCGTCGTCGAGTCGCTGTTCGTCTCGGCGCGCCGTGCGCCGCTCTCTTCCCACCCGCCCAGAAACTCGCAGCTGCTGCCCGGACTATTGCCCCAGCCCCGGTTAAGGACCATACCCCGCTGTCGCGCCTGGGACTTACCCTTTAGGAGCTCCGTTGCCCACGTCTGGTTCATCAACGCCTCAACGTGCTCAAATTCCATCTCCGATGTCACGGCCTGGTCCTCCCGGCCGGGGTAGGCAATCTCCCAGCGACAGCGCCTGTGGCGGTTGAACTCGTACGACCCGGGAATGTTTCCGTGCAGCACAATCTTGGTCGCTACTAGCCGATCGGCGTGGTGCATCTTGACCACCATGGGATCCAAAAGTCCGTTTGGCTGGCCAGGTGCGGCCTTGGATGGCTCTGTGGGCTTGGAAAGCAGCACATCGAAGCCCATGTAAAAGTAGTTGTAAAAGCATTCCCCCAAAGGATTGACTGCACTGTCTTCATTGACGGCTTGCTCGTCGTCGGAATCATCCGAGCCCGTGTTCATCGACGACTGATCCGTGTCCGTCATGGTCTCTTCCGCGCGACCCACATCAGCACCACCGCTTCTGCCTCTCGCCGTTCCTGCTACCCGTCCTTGATGAACATCCATCTTCTCGTCATTCTTCCGGTAGATGGCGTTTGGGGGCCCCAGCTCCATAACCAGATCCTGAGGGGTAGTCTGGCCCAGCTGGATGCAGAAACCGCTATTGGTCCACTTGCGGAGCATTTGCAGCTTGCCTCCTCCATGGATTCGAACTAGTGACACCTCGTCGGGGTAAACGTCTTTGGTCCTTGAAACGACAGTCGCCGATTTGATGCTGGGCAGCACTTCCGTCCACAGCGTGGGCCGAGCATCGGCCCAAGATTCTCCGCGGAACACGGCCATGGACGTTGCAACTTGGCTAGTCGAGGCTGACAGCAGCGTTACAACGTCCTTATCGGGGGAGTAGGCGGAAGCTGCCATTGGGAAATTGAAAGCCACTCCAGGATACGACAGCACGTAGATGCCCATGCCCTGACTGCCGCTCGACGACGGGATGAACTCGCCGGCATAGGTCGGGCCTAGCAGCCGCTGATATATGTGTCGGAATGTCGGGCCTGAAGAGGACTCGCCAGGGATAGGCGACCCCGGATCCGAGGTGCTGTTGGGAAGCCGCACCAGGTCGCGGTCTTTGAATGTAATGTGGTTTTTGGTAAAGTCGGTAATTTCGATCAGCCGCAGCCGCTGCTCGGGGCCATCAAAACGGAGCCGCATGCCATTTTGCGGCAGCAAGATGCAGACTGGGTCTTTGACGGGCCTTTCTGTCGAGTGCACAATGTCCATCTTGGGGAACCGCTGCGGCTCAGCTTTAAGCCGGGTGAGGACATCATGGAGCGAAGCGCCGAGAACTGGCCCAAGTCAGCCAACATGGTCAAGATGTGCAACACTCAGTACACCAACCAAGAAAGCCCAAAGCTCGACCGGGATGCAGCTGTGCGGTGAATAGCGACATGCTTATGGACATGGCTGGGCCGTGCAAGCGGCCGTTTGGCGGGGTATGTGCGGATAACGTGTCGAAGCTTTAGCCGCCGGTGCATCAACGCGTAAATTCGGCTGTATCTTTGTCTGTCGAGGGAGTCGGGATGATGATGCGAAGGCAGCGATGGGTTCAAGTTTGTGGCATGTGAAGGCGGGACGATTTGGCCCAGCCAATACACCTTTAAGGTGATGTCACGGGCTGAAAGGGTAAAGAGCGTCGCCTGGTCCATTCACCCCCGCTGTGAAGGTGTGAGCCGCATGACATGGACTGGTGTGCTGCCTGCAGCTGGACAGCTGTGCTGCCTGTGCATGCGCTGACTGGCGTTTTAGTGGGTAAGTGGTAAAGTGGGACATTCCGAAATAGCTAATTAACAAGAGGGCCGACAAGGACATCCAAAAGAAAGGAAAACACCCGAAAACACCGGCCAAACCAACGGCGAATGAACCAATTAAATAGCAGTCCATGCACAGATTTGCAACGCTAAAGCCTAAAAGTGCAAAGCCGGCCCCTCCATTCCACGTCTTGTGTTGGTGCGTCACCCACAGCAGCCTGGTGCGAAGGCCTAGTCAGTTTGCCCATCAAAAGTCAAAAGTCAGACCACAGCCAAGGTACCAATACCAGCCCTACTAGCAGCGTAGCCGAATCTGGACTGACACGGGAGTGCTCCGTAATCACTCTGCTAGCAGAAAGGGGATGATGTACCTTGATTGGGAATGGAGGCTCCAGATTGACGCCATCGGTGTCGGCCCGGATTACGGTCAACAAGAGATGCCCTGGACGAAACCTGCACATTTCCGCCAGGGTCGATGCTGCTCTGATGACGGATTGCAAAGAAAAGCTCAGCCGTCGCGTACTGAGTATGCGCCATGGTCTGGCACGATTGCGCAGTCGAACATGGTCGTCGGGCGGGCCCTGACAAGAGCCTCAACATAGTAAGTGCCTCGTCTCAACAACAGACGCCACAAATTGCCCAATCTGGAAACAAGAGTTATGCTCCCGACAAACTGGGTACAAGTACGTATATTTGAGCTCATGCACGTTGCTCGTCAAGTTCCGTCTCCGTTCCGGATCAACGTCCCGGCCAAGGCAACAACTGCCAGCCGTTCGGCGCGGCCCTGATTAGTTTACAATCGACGTATCAATCATTATATAGCCAGTCAACTGTGATGAGCCCAACACCAGCATCCACATATTACATGACCTTCAAAAGGCTCCGCTGAGCTGGGTTGTTGCAACGGTCTCACACACCCGGCCATGCGGCCAATCTACCGCGTCCGTCTCTGATGCTGTAAACAGAGAACAATGCCATAATACACAGTAAATATCACACCTTTCCATTTGTGACCCAAATTTTGTATCATTTCTCTGATTGTATTACCCTTTCTGTATAAGACAGGTGATCTACCCTGTCCGCGGCTTTAATCTCTAATTCAACGATACCCAATCATTTCTTCCACATAATGTCGGAAGCCAGGCCATCCAAGGAAGAAAATCCTTTCAGATCTGACAGTGAAAGTGACCACTCTGATTCACAAAGCAATCACAGCCAAAGCCCAAACGACAACAAGTCGTCTTCCACTGCTCCAGCCTCCGAAAAGGAATCAAATAAGCACAAGACAAAGGGCAACGACAAGAATATTAAAGGACACTTTAAGAAATTTTGGAAATATTACGCCATCGGAATTGTATTGGGTCTGGCTATTTTCTTGCCTCTCTTGTTGGTCAAACTCGCCAAGCGCAAGTAGCCCTAGGACTGACGGATCCCCTACACAGATTCAAAGTCTTCATCCCCCTCATCATTGCACGCTTCATCGACTCTCGCAAAATTCTCGTCGAGCATGCCGATGTTTTTATTAGAAACTCAAGAGAGATTGAATTTGCCGCCAACGCATCCGTCACGTCGCCATTGGGTGCCAGGGTCGGCGACCTCGAGTTCACGCTCCACGACACCACGATACCTCAACCACCGACCGTGCTCAGCGCGGATATCAAGGGGTTCGCGATCAAAAAGGCTACAAAAATTGATATCAAACAAGGACTCCTGCACGTAAAAGACTCGGATGCGCTTGTCAGCTGGGCAGATCGGTTCATCGACAGCGAGACGATCCCGTTTGACGTGCGCGTCAAAGGCCTCGACGTCTTTCTCGGAGCCCTGCGCTACACTTTCAACCTCGAACGACCCATCTCAATCAATGGCCTTCGCGGGCTCAGCGACATTACGGTGAATGAGATTGAGCTCATGCTGCCACCCGTCGCCAACAAGAATGTCCAGGCAAACATTAGCCTTTCCAATCCAAGCTCCATCAGCGTGCAGGTTGGCAACGCGACGGTTGACCTGAGCGTCAACGACATCAAAATTGGCGAGGCATTTGCGTACAATATCAGTTTGGTGCCGGGTATCACCAACGTGCACATTGATGGCCTGGTGGACATACCGACCATCGTAAGCAACCTCGGCCAAATTATCCGCGGCCAAGCGTCGGAGCTGCCAGCTGGTCATGTGAATCTCCAACTTCAAGTTACCAGCTTCACCATGTACGGGGAAAAGATTGACTTTTTGGGCGCGCTGCTTCGCAAAAGAGTGCTGATTGGCAAGATTCCGCTCGTCACGCTCATCAACGGTGCTGGAACAAGCATAATAAAGACTGGCTTGGTGGGCATGGGCATGGCAAACGGAGCAGAGATGGGCGGAACCAACTTACTTGATGCGATAGGGGATGTGTTTTCTAATACGACTCTGCTCAACCGCATCCAAGGGCACTGGGCGCAGAAGCGGACTCGGGAGAAATCCAAATATATTGCTTTTTAGCTACGGAGCCGTCTTGCAATTGAACGTAGCTGCTTGATAGATCATAACAGCATTTTTGTCAAGCTGCATCGAATGTGTCCTTTTGGATAACCATCATGTTTGCCGAGTTATTTTTCAAGATGTAGCTAGTTCTGCAGCGAGCCTCTTCTAGAGAAAAGCCAATAACACACTAGCTCCCTCATCCGAGAACTACCAAAGTGCTATGAAATGCCTCTTTTTACGGCAATAATTACAATACTTATATCCTGCAGAAATTTTGGCTTGCTTCATGTGAATCATTTCCCGACATCGCTCGCAGCGCGCGGTTGGCGCCCTCAAAAGCAAAGCCATTGTAAGATCGGTTGAAAATTGAGGATTTGCTTTCGATATCTCTCGTAAAAGAGCCTCCATACCTTCCTCGTCGATGTGAAACGCAAGTCGAGTTTCAAAACGACTGACAAGAATGCGACGAAGTTCGGCGCTCCCATCCCCATCGATGGCATATACTCCAGAGACGGATCGAAGAAGAGGCCGAAAATCCATTTCCGAGTCCACGCATATCTTGAACTCACTCAAGGCGAGCTCTTGAAGAGATGGAATTATGTATTTGTCTGCCATGGCCACCATTCCAGCATGGAACAAGAGCCCGGGATTTCCTTCGCCAACCGCGGTCGAATTTTCGTCAGGAGCCTCATATGAGCCTGTATACATGAATGTGACCATCCCGACAACAAGTGGATAGCTGCTGTCTTGGATTTCGTATGTTCCTTTCTCTGAGTTCTGGTACTTGTCAGTAATGCGGCAACATCGGCTGAGGGCGCTACAAACTTTGTAGGAGCCCGAGAGAGCTGTCAAAAACACAGGCGAATACGAGGAGAGAACAATTTTGTGGACATCAATTGTTTGTCCATTGCAAAGAATCTGGAAGTCGAGAAACAGCCCGTCAGTCCGGTTTCTGCATAGTTAGCGACAATGTCTTGCAATTTCTATTTAACGTGCTGCTTACTGGTGTAGGCTCTCAGCGAAATGCTGTGGCAGATGCATACTGATCGTTTTAAACAGATGAGTGAAGGTGTAGAAAGAGAAAACAGTGCAGCTCAGCTAACGAAGTATAAAGCCAGGTAATTCACAACCCAGTAAGCACCGCGTTTGCAATTCACTTTAGGCAGCCCGAGACCTGCACAACATTCAGGGGAGGGCTGAAATTTGCAAAGTCGAATTTGAATCTTATCACGTAGCCTATACCTAATTAGGAACACCCATGTAAGGTCCCCATATAATTTTGCAGGGGAGCCTGTATGGAGGCTATGAGGTATGCGTGCCTCATCGACGAATTGACGAGCTCTCGTATGGCTGCCAATTAAGGCCTCGCATAGCTGCCAATTGACGCCTCTCATGCTGCCTCTGCCGGAGGCCCTGAAGCTCTCTGGCGCTAGCGAAGCTCTCGAGGCAGCTTCGCCTCTCACGAGCACTGACGCCGCCGCCGCGTTCGCTGCCTCTGCCGGAGGCCCTAGAGCCTTTACGTCGGCTGACAGAGCTCTCTAGCGCCGGCGAAGCTCTCGAGGGTATCAAGTGTTATATCGAGCGTTATATCGAGCGTTATATCGAGCGTTATATCAAGCGTTATATCGAGCGTTATATCGAGCGTTGTATCGAGCGTTGTATCGAGCGTTTCTATTTTATTAATGTGTTGTTGTTGATGGGAGGAATAGGGGCATAGTGACTATCACGAAAATTCGGCTATAGAGATGTGGTGGCTACAGGGATTCTAGCCTCTGATTAGTCAGAAAATTCACTAGCGTCACGCTAACGTAGCGCTAGCCACTAGCGTAACGCTAGGCTATAATAGGTATAGCGTAAGGTGATAAGATTCAAATCTTACGTTGCAAAATTCGGCTCTCATCAAATTCTGAATTCCTACTTATAACTATACCTAATTAGCTTCTGGCGGGGTAACTAGCCCACCAAAATTTGCAGGGAGGCCTACATCCACTGAAGCACGCCCTGTGACTCTCAAGCTGGCGGTTGCCAAGGCATAAATTGGTATTCTGACGGCGCTGGCGCCGGCTGTGAGGCCGGCTGTGAGGCTCGCTGTGATACTGCCGAGCGTCATTAGGCAGGGAAATTGCACTGTTATGGTGCCGCTCGAATAATGCGTTGATTTAGAGACTCCAAAGCCGAGTGCACCCTGCTGGTTCCGGACTTTCTCAAGACCTAATTCAATTGAGCATAAGGGCTGTGCCTCAAGCTCCTCAAGCGTTACCATTTATTAGTGTGTTCTAATTAATTTAGGGCTGTTATGTCAAAAATCCTGATTATCACGACTTAATAAGAGTATTGCTATTCGCGCGGAGCCATTTTGCTATTCGCGCGGAGTCACGTGTGTGCTGGCGCCGCTGATAAAGGCCCCGGAAGAAACCTTTATCTAGTCTATTATGTGCATACCTCTTAAAATTAATAAAGATGCGTTTTTTAAGCGAACTAGCGAGCGTTAAGAGCCTCTAGGAGAGGCTTAGAGGCGGCAGCGGCGACGGGCAGTAGAGCGATAGTGGCAGGAAAAAATTAACTATAGTACTATTTTAAAAGATACTTATAATTTATATATAGATTGCCTATAAATAGAAGTACCTAACTCCGCGCGAATAGTAAAATAGCTCCGCGTGAATAGCAATACTCCTTAATAATTAGGCGTGCTAGTGTTAAGCTAGGGGCGGGCGAATGAGGGCTGCTATTTTAATAGCAGAATCTAGTTAATTGATAAAAGAAGTGGGCCCCTGTTCACTAGCGTGGCGCTAGTAAACGCTAGGGCGGCGCTAAAATTTTTTAGCTAATTAGAGAGTAGAGCTCCCTGGCGCCTAGGCCTTAATAACTCATGAGTGCCTTAGGCCGCGAATTAAGTGGCTAAGGTCTCCGAGCGCTCCTCTTCTTAAGCTTTATCCTTAAACTTAACCTTAATAACCTCTACAGCGCCTTAAGGCCGGCGGCACAGAGCCTTATAGCTAGCGAGGCAGCTATAGACGATATAGACGATGTAGACGATATAGGCGATGTAGTTAATATAGACGATATAGGCGATATAGTTAATATAGGCGCTATTATTATAAATTTAGGGGCTTAAGTGACGCCTAACGAGTTAATAATTAATGTAGCTACTACCGCTAGTTTTAATAACGCCGCTAATAGGGGCTTATAGGCTATACGCGATATAGATTACGGTATCGCCTAGCTATTTGCCCTATATAATAGCACCTTAAGCGTCTTAATTAATCTATTATAGCCTTCCGCTGCTGTCTTTATAGCTAGCCTCGTCGCCGCCTTCGTTCTAGCCGCTAGCTTCGTCCTAGGGCAGTTATTAATTCTAGCCTCTTACGACTCTACAAGATAGATATAATAGAGTACGTACTAGTTATAAATTAACCCTAGTACGATTCCCTATAAAAATTAGTGGTAACCTTATAAGGGTCTATGCTAGCCTGGTCCTAGCCCCACCCTTTTTATTAATTGACTAGATTCTGCTGTTAAAATAGTAGCCCTCCGGGCGAATACACGCACCTAATTAGCTGAAAAATACGCTAATATATAAAAACGGGGTTGTGGCCTAATTAGGTATAGTTATAAGTAGGAATTCAAATTTTAATAGCTAAATTTCAGCCCCCCAACATTCACCAGCCAGTTACCTAAAAGTCCGCTCACAAGTTGCCGAGGCGGCAAACTGCCCTGAAGAGCATTCTGAAAAGCTCATGGTTTGTGGAATGCATACCTACCGAGATCCTTGTAGTTTTTACAGTATCACAGAAGTAGAGCATAAGTACGGAGACCGCGATGGCTAACTCTTTCTTGACGAATAGACAAAATGCTAGTTCCAGCAAACCAAACTAGAGCTACACAGTACTGCCTTGATCACGATCACCTATATCAGCACCTGCATCGGGTTAGAGCAAAATATAAATTTTATAAGGAGAATATATAATTAACTTTTAGTTTTAATTAGTCACCTAAGGAAGAAAGGCAGTTAAACCTTAGAGGATATAGCTAATAGTTTTTAATTTTCTAACTATTAAATCCCTCCTAACTTAAGTCCTATTCTTACGCTAATAGTTTATAACTCTCTTTCTATCAGGGCCCAGACAGCGCACAGCAAGGAAGAGGCACCGAGAGCATAGGTAGCTCGTGGCGAGGACGTAGGGCACGAGCATAGACACAGGGCTTAGTCACGTAGAGAGCACATAAGTACTTAGTCACGTCGTCGATATAACTAAACATTAACAGGGCAGCGATAATTCCTATAACTATAAGCAACCCACCTTTATATATAGCTAAATATAAGCACTCTTCTTACTATAACCTTATAAGATTATTACTATAAACCTATCTAATAGGCGAGGAGACTATAATAAAATCACTATAGCTACATATAATAGACAATAGTAAGGAACCACTAGCGAAGAAGATATAATGACCTAGGATCCTACTAGGGAGTATATTAAAGGAATACTTTAAGATATTAGTAATATATCTTTAGTAGTAGAAGTCTTAAGTAACCTAGAGATAATTAATAACACCCTTATAGAGGAGGAGCTATAAAGCCGCCTTACGTAAGTAGCTAGTATATAGTAATATAGGAAAATAATAAAGTTACTATAGAAGGCTAAAAAGGGGGAGGATATTACGCTTAGACTAGATCTTAAAGTACTACTAAAAAAGGAAAAATAGAAGAATATAGTAATAATATAACTTCCTAGTATATACTTTAAAGAAAAATTATATATTAAGTACTAAAACTTTCTAGTAGTACTTAGGACCTACTTTAAAATAAATATAGATGATTATATAAAGGACTAAGAAAAGGTAATATATATAGCTCTCTACCTATAAGGAGAGGCTTAGAAGTAATAGAGTAGCTATTTTAAAGATACTTTAGTAGGGAAGTATAAGGGTTTTATATAAGAGGAATTCTACACGTAGTATAGAAATAAGCTAGGAAGTAAGGATATTAAGGCTTAAAGGGCGGTATAAGCACTTATTATATACTAATAGAAGGACTCTAAGTTAGTAAGGGAGTACCTTTAACGCTTTAAAGATATAATACTAGAGCTACTAGATATATTAGCTTTAAGTATAAAGATAGTATAAGTAATAGAGTATATATAAGAGTAAATTAAGATAGCCCTAAGTAATAGTAGCGTACCTATAACGTAGAAGCTACTAGAGTCTTAAGCGGAAAATATAGAGAGAGTAGTAGGTATAACGCACTAGACTAGAAGAATAGGGATAGTAAGGCCGCTATAGGGGACCCTATAAGGACTAATAATACTATAAGGAGGCACTAGTAACGCTATAGGATATTTTAAGTATAGAGGGGTAGAATATATTTAAAGGGACTATATAGCACCTTACTACTTAATCTATTAACACTAGTTATATATAATAGCGAGGCACGTAAATAGTAACTCTACTTCACTTAAATAGATAGTAAGTAATAAACCCTCCGTAATACTACTAAATAATATACTAGTAAAGCGAGTAAGATTAGAAGACTAGGATTAATAAGAAGCCCGCTACTAACTATATCTAAAGAAGGAGATTATAGTGAAGATATATTAAGGATAAAGCTAGGAAACTATACTAGTATTCCTAGATATAGGAAGTGACTTTAATATAATAGATAAGAGTCTAGTGACTAAAGATTAAATTTAAGAGCTAAATATAGTAAACTTACTAATAAATCCCCTTAAGTTAGTAAAGTCTTATTATATATATAGATAAATAATAAAGATACTATAGATTATAGATAACTTAAGTATTAGGAGGGAGTAGTAAATACTATTTATAGTTATAGATACCTTACTATAAATAATATTAGGCCTATAGTAGTATATTAAGGAGAATATTACGTGGTAATATAAAGAAGGGAAGTAGAACTTTCTTATTTATTAAGGAGATATTAAGTTAGTTATAAGCCTAAGGGAACTCTATAAAGCGACTAGGGAGGCGAGGATATATATAATAGTAGTAGGAGAATTAGAAGGGAAGGGGAAGGAAAGAAGCAAGGAGGTAGTAATCCTAAAGGAATACTATGACTTTAGTTAGGTATTCTTAGTAGAAGAGGTAGCGAAGCTACTAACTCTTAATAAGCTAATATATATAATTAAGATTAAGGATAGGAAAACACCCTTATAGGGACCTATCTACGCGCTTTCTATAAGGGAGCTAGATAAACTCTATAAGTTTATAGATAAGGGACTAAAAAGGAGTTAGATCTATTAGTCTATAAGCCTAGTAAGAGTACTTATACTATTTATACTAAAGAAAGGAGGTAAGCTATAACTATATATTAACTACTATAGGTTAAACTAGGTAACTTATAAGAACTACGCGCTATTACTATTAATTATAGAAATCCTAGATTATATTAAAGGAGTAAGAGTCTATATAAAGCTAAATATAAAAGATACCTATAGATAGCTATATATCTATAAGGGTAATAAGTAGAAGATAATATTTCGCTACTATTATAGACACTTTAAGTATATAATCTTATTATTTAGACTAATAGGGGCACTAGTGTTATTCTAAGAATATATTAACTATATACTATATAAAGAAATTAACTACATCTATATAATATACCTTAATAATATCTTAGTATTTAGTAAGGACGCCGCAAAGCACACGTAGTATATCCGCTAGGTGCTAGTAAAGCTTAGAAAAGCGAAGTTATACCTAAACCTTAAAAAGTGCGAATTTAGTATAACTATAGTAAAATTCCTAAGTTTTATAATAAAATAAGAGAAGATCACTATAGACTAAGAATATATTAAGGCTATTATAAGCTAGCTAGAGCCTAGTAATATTAAGGAGATCTAGTTATTCTTAGGGTTTATAGAGTTCTACTAATAATTTATTAAGAACTTTAGTAAGATCACTCTACCGCTTATAAAAAGAATAAAAGGGAATATAAAAGGGAGGTTTTAACTAAGCACTAAGGAGCTTAAGGCGTTCTTAAAGCTAAAGCTAGCCTTTAGTAAAGCCCTAATACTAGTATAGTTTAACTAAAAGGCACTAACTTAGGTAGAAATAGACGTATTAGACTTCGCGATTAGGGCGGTACTATTATAACTATAGGGGGGTCACTAGCACCCTATAGTATTCTTATCACGAAAGCTCCGCGGAGCGGAATTAAGATACTAGACGCCTAACGTAGAAATATTTATAATACTAATAGCGTTTTGATAATAGAGGCACTACCTAGTATATCTAGCCTATATAATTAACGTTATCATAGACCACCTTAACTATAGTCACCTCGTAGGGAAGAAGAACCTTACTCACTACTAGGCAGTAGCGCTAGACAAACTATCTCCTTTTAACTTTAAGATCACTTTCTAGCTAGGGAAGTTAAACCTAGCTAATATACTATTAAGAAGAGGGGACTATAATAATAGCGAAAAGGCTAAGGTATAAGGAAGTAGTATAATCCTAGGGTTTCTATAGCGGTTTTATAGGGAAGGTAGTAACGTAAAGAAGGAGGAGTATTAACTAAGGCTAGCGAGAATAGTAACATAGCTACGCGGTAAAAGGGTAGCCGGGATATAGGAAGATAGTAGTGGAGATATAGGGTTAACTAAAGAGGAAGCTTAGACACCTCTAGTAGATAAGATACGAGAATACTAGTAGAGGGACGCCTTTATAGGGATAGTATAGGGAAGAATTTAAGAAAGTAAAGAAGATAGTATAACTACGTAAGGAGGACACTAGAATATAAATAACTATAGACTCTTATATAAGAATAGAAAAGTGTTTATACTAGTAAGAATAAGGTTAGAGATCCTATAGTTATACTATAATAACCTTATAGTAGGCCACTAGAGGGTGCGTAGGATAGGGAAGTAGATTAAGTAATAATTCTTCTAATAGTCACTAAGAAAGGATATAACTATATATATTACCTTATATTATATCTATTAGATTATAAAGGGAAGGTAGTACTAACTATATAGCTACCTCGTGATATTACTAATACTAGACTAGCCTTTTAAGGAAATTATAATAGATATAATCACTAGCCTCCTAGAGGTTTAAGGAGATAGAGGAAAGTAGAACACTATCCTAGTAATAGTAAATAGGCTTAGTAAGTATAATATCTATATTACTATAAATAAGAACCTTATTAGTAAGGGGCTTATAAATATTATCCTTAAGAAGGTCGTAGCGCACTATAGGACGCTAAAGGGTATTATATTAGACCAGGGATCTATCTTCACCTCCGGGTTCTAGCGAAGCCTCTGCCACCTACTAGCGATTAAGCGGCGACTTAGTATCGCGTTCCACCCTTAGACAGATAGCTAAATAGAGCGAATAAACTAGGTAGTAGAACACTACCTACGGACGTTCTATACTATAGATTAATTAGACTAGCTATCACACCTTCTAATAGTATAATTCACGTATAATATAAGGATATAAGTATCTACTAGTGAGACCCTAGCGAAGATACTACTAGGGTATAACCTAGTAATCCTTATACTATTAGGTCTATAAGACATAATAAACGTTTAAGTAGGGTCTAAAGTAAGGTTATAGGAGGCTACCTAAGAAGATATAATAAAGTACCTATAGAGAGCCTAGTAGGCCTAGGCATAATAGTATAATAAGGGAAGAAAAGAGAAGTCATTTATAGTTAACGACTAAGTCCTCCTATTAATAAAAAACCTACGCCTATAGTGACTATACTAGAAGCTTATAGCAAAGTATATAAGACTATATAAGATAATAGAATAAGTAGGGATAAGTGGGCTAGCGTACTAAATAAGCCTACCCCCTAAGTTATAAGTCCACGACGTCTTTAATATAAGCTCACTAGAACTATATAATAGACGACTAGGTTAGGATAAAGAAGTAGATAATAGGGTATTAAAAGGGGAGGATAAGTATAAGGTTAAGAAAATTATAGGGTATAAGTATAAGGGGAAAAGACGCCTATTCTAAGTAAAGTAAGTAGGCTATAATAACGAGGAGAACTCCTAGTTAAGATAGAGTAACTTTACTAAAGGAGTTATAATTAAGGAATATAAAGAATAGTTATAGGGATAAGGGAGGGAGTAATAAGTAAGTAATAAAGAAGTTATAAGGATATAAGGAGAAAAGTAGAATAACTAATTATAATTTAGTAGTAAGTTTATAATAAGGAAACTATAGCCTAGGTCCTTTAACTATCTAGTAAGTAAGTAATATCTTTACTATAGGTATAATAATAAAAGTAGGGTCCTTAGTATATAGTGAATATACTATAATATTACCTTATACTAGTAAGGAAATAATAAAATAGAATCCTAAGGAGGAAGTTATAATAGAGTCATAAGAGAGTAGTAGGGAAGCCACGTCCCCCCTACTTAAGAGTAGGAGGAGCCTTAGGATATTTACTAGGAGTATCTTACTAGGACGTAGTAGATATAGCCACTATAGCCTTAGCCTCGTAATAAGTCCGCTCATAGGCACGCTAAACATTCGTACTAGTAAACTTAGTGAACTTAAAGCCCTTAGGTAATAAGGGTATAGAGGAGAATTTAAGTCTATAAGCTTAACACTATTATAAGTTAGTAGGTAGGGGATAGTAAGGACGCTACGAATATATAGTGAAGTATTAGAAACTAGAAGTGAGGTAGTAAAGGTACTTAAGCTAGGATATAGCGACGGTAGTAGTAGTCTCGTAGTTAGCTTCCTATATAGTAGTAGTAACAGGGTCAATAATAGGCGTAGGAGTAGGAGCGAGGATATTAGGAGTAAGCTATAGGGTAGTAGTAGTAGTAATAGCCTACGTGGTTACTACTTAGCCGACGTAAGGAGACTAATAGCAGCAAGCTCCTACCTTAGCTATAGTAAACCCACAGTAACTAGTAATAACTTAACAACTAAGAGATTATTAAGTAGCCTATAGCGTGTTAATAGCGAGGTTTAAGTGATATTATAACTAATATATAATAAGAGGGGTACTATAGTACTAGTAGTCCTAGAATAAGCTATATACTTACTACTTACTCTTAGTGAGTATAAGGCAGTCCTTATTACCGTAAAGGCACTTTATATACTTTAGGGATCTAGCTATATAGTAGCGAGTTAGTAAGAGCTAAGGAGTAAGGATATAGTAACCTACTTAATTAGCCATAGTAGTCCTCCCAGAACTAGAAGCCGCGAACTATATAATATAAGTAGCGAATATAGGCATAGTTAAATCTATAAGGATATAGCGAGTTAGTAAGGGGGAGATAATAAGGGCGAAGCGTATATATAGGGGGCTAGCACTCTAAGTACTAAGAAGAGAATTAGTAAGGAAAGAGTAGTAAAGACACAATAAGGTACTTACTTATATTCTATTATAGCCACTACTATAGTGACGGCCTTAGGCTAAGGCATAGGATTAGACCTACGAGGTCGCGGTTAATAGGCTATAAGGCTATAGGGGTGATAAATATATATAAAAAGGGCAAAACATAGTAAGGGAGTAATTAGGTAGTAGAGAGTATAGAGTAATAACGTAGTGAGAGAGTAGGGAGAGAACTACGCGGAAACTAGAAGGGACGCCATAAGTTAGTAAGGGATAGATAGTAAGAAAGTAAAGAGCTAGCGGCGAAAAAAGGTAAAGAAAGAAGAAGGTTAGGGTAAGCGTAAGAAGCCTAGGTATAAAGGTAGGACGCTACTAAAAGGCCTAAATACGCTAGAATTAACGTTTTTAAGCTTATATAATATAATTAAGCTAGGAAAAGACACTTAGGAGAATCACGAGTATAAGGTAGCGATAACGCGACTAGAATAAAGGGGGCAGACTATAAGGAGGTAAGGAATTTAGTATATATAGATTTTAGTAAGAATAAAGAAAAGAAGAAAAAGAAGAAGAGGGGGAGGTATTACGAAGAACGCCTTTAAGGGCGTATAATAAAATATATAATATAGTAACTATATAAAGTATAAGGGCTAAAGGGGATAAACGTAGATAAAGGTAACTATAGACCTATAAAGAAATAATAAATAAATAGCGTTAATATAAAGAGCTAATAAATAGGACACACGTAGTACAATAAGATATATATATATAGTAAATAGAAAGTAAGAAAATAAAGGGATAGGAGGAAATAAAGTATATATAGGAAGGAAGCTATAGGGATAAAGTGAAGGGAATAGTTAAAGAATAGACACTAAGAATAACGTCATAGGCAGATATAAAGGCAGTAAATAGAGCAGAAATAGCAGCACGTGATAAGGACGCAAGTTACTAGGAGGACATAGAACCGAGGTAAGGAGGACACCGCGACTACGAGAGGAGAGGAGATAAGAGGGGGCGGCTATATATAGAGCGCTAGGGATAGCGCTAAGAGAGAGGGGGCAGCCTATTAGGGCCTAGACAGCGTATAGTAAGGAAGAGGCACTAAGAGCATAGGTAGCTTATAGCGGGGACGTAGGGCATAAGCATAGACATAGGGCTTAGTCACGTAGGGAGCATATAAGTACTTAGTCACGTCATTAATACGACTAAGCATTAACAGGGCAGCGATAATTCCTATAACCATAAGCAACCCACCTTCGCATATAGCTAAATATAAGCACTCTTCTCACTATAACCTCACACTTTCCTAGTCTTTAGTAATTTTATTATACTTAAAAGGAATAGGTAGAATAATATAACGTAAAAAGGGTGGTATAATAAGGATAAACTTATAAGCTCTAAACTAAACTAGAGCTATATAGTGCTACTTTAATCACGATCACCTATATTAGCACTTATATTAGGTTAGAGTAAAATATGAATTTTATAAGGAGAATATATAATTAACTTTTAGTTTTAATTAGTCACCTAAGGAAGAAAGGTAGTTAAACCTTAAAGGGTATAGCTAATAGTTTTTAATTTTCTAACTATTAAATCCCTCCTAACTTAAGTCCTACTCTTACGCTAATAGTTTATAACTCCCTTTCCTAGTCTTTAGTAATTTCGTTATACTTAAAAGGAATAGGCAGAATAATATAACGTAAAAAAGGGTGGCGCGACGAGGATAGACTCGTAAGCTCTAATTTTATCGCGTCTATAATAGAGTCCTCTTCTTCCCACTCCCACTCGTCATGGTCATCTAAGTCTGCTGTTAGCCGAAGCACCTCGAGGCTTGGAGGAAGCGCACTTAGGAGTCTCTTAGTTGGTGATTTCGAGAAGCCCATTAAGAAGGCCCATGGGAGACATAATTTCTTGAGTTTCCTCAAACGGGAAAGGCCATCTAGCGATGCTTGGATTTCTAGCGGAGGAGGGTCGTAATCGCCAACGGAGTACCTAGGGCGGGTCATTGCACTGATAGTCAAGTCGGTGAGCGTATCAGCAACTTTGTTGAGTGCCGCAGCTGCCGTGTCAAGTTGTACCACGCCTTTGCTAACCTCCTCGTTAAGGTCTGGCTGGTAAGACCAGTGCCAATGCAGCTGTTGAAGTGCCTTCAATACGGACAGGACGGGGCCTAACCGGGATTCGCGTAGCCTATAGATATCCAGTGAGACAATCGATGAAGGGGATGGCGCATGCGAAGAGGGCCAGGTAAATTCGGCCGGGTTATCAATAGATACTGATAGGTTCTCGATGCTCGGGAGATAGAATAAGGGAAGAACATCAGCCGTATTGCAGATGTTAATATGGTAGTATTCTTTGGCCCTAAACTTAGACGTGACATGGCCGAGGGTTTTATAAGCAGGTAGTTTATAATTCTTTTGCGGCTTGCAAAGAGCGCATCGAAACATGCCTCCCCAGAGTTGGCTTCGAACCGTAAAGTTGGGCCCAAGATGGAGAGATGTTAAATTAGGTAGCATTGCGAGGAGCAAAGCCACGATAGCATCGACGGTGCCAGATTGCAACTCGTGTATCCAAAGATCGGAAAAGGGTACTTTGGTAGATTGTATGACCTTTGATGCCTTGCTAAGTAGAGGCTCATCGATAGGGAATGCGGGCAGCTCCCTGAGTTCGGTTCTATCTTTACCCCGTTTCCCTCGAGACGCAGGTTGCGAATGTAGCCTGACAGCTCAGGTCGCTCGACAAGGCTTTTCAGCAACAGGACAATGGGCGGCGTGCGACCTAAAGCCCAGGTTGTCTCGATATTCGAGTACACAAGAGGTAGGGATAGAGCGTAGATGGATTTGCTGACCTTGGTCATGGAGAGCAGGTCGGTCAAGGGTAGCAAATTCAAGAGAGACAAGAGCAGCTCATTCGGCCAGTCTTTGAGCGGCGTCACCGCCATCCTTTCACGTACTCTGTCGGAATAGAAGAGTTCTAATTGGGGCTGCTTGACTTGGTCGGGCCCCGTGCTAGGCTGCTGACTCGCCTTTTCCGGGTAAGATGAGAGGTGAGCACGACAAGTCAAAAATGAGGCGCCCTTGAGGAGGCTAATGTGGTCTATATGTGTGAATACTGTTTTAAGAGCAAAATTATCGCGGCAACTTGAACATGGGCAGTAAATTGCATGACACGTGACACGCGACACACAGAGGCGAGGCGGGGATCCAGTGCTAACTTTTATGCACAAAGAAAAGGAACATTACCCCTGATAATGATTCCATAATTAGCCGAAATTTTCGGCAACCCCCCCACTTGTAGTGCATTGTTTTTACTGGCGTGCTATTTACGGTGCTACGAACATGCGAATGCCATTGAGTCAGACGGTTTTACGAGCGTTAAGGTTATACCCCCACCACGAATTAGTTGAAACAACAAGGAACATGTTTCCATGCAACTATTCGTAGAGACTTGAGGTGGATGATGAGGGCATTTTCTAGCAATATTTCCATCTTGACCAGTTCACTGTTCTTGCAATGACCAATCATACGATAATAACTTGTTGTCATGTCGTAAACACTATTCGACACAAACTGGTCATGACTAATCAAAACTGACGTCAGTTGACGTCAGTTGGCGCTTATTAGTTTGACGGTTAAAACGGTGGATTTTATACCCGCCGGGATATCCCATGTCTATGTAATGTACATAAATAATGAGATCCTCGCAGACAAATTTCGGTAGCCGGCATTGGGAGCCCAAGCCACAGTGAAGGCCCCACTTCTGTTTGGGCATTTCGTGGGGGGCAGTTGACATATTGCGGGCCCCTACCGTATAGGCTATACGGAGTAACCCATGCAACGAATTGACAAACTGCTCAGCTTTGATAAAGTATGGCTGGCCTAGTTTTAACTCGCAACAAGGACATTATAGTGGAAAAGCAAACTACAGGATTCCCTCATCACAGCTTAAAAGTTGTAAATAGTCTAGCCAAATATATGAGTTCTTGCAAGGATACAAAAAGCTAACAACTACGGGCCAAGTCCAAGTCGAAATCCATATACCCAGTACATCAAGGACGCAAGCTAGATGGATACAAGGTGGCCAAAGAGGGGCGGTTTTACGCTCGAAAATAGCGACGTGACTCGTGTCTTCCAGGCGTCTCCTGCAATAGCTGCGTTCCGGCATTAGATTCAACCTTGTCGCTGTCTTTCGGTTCATCGTGGCCTGACTTTTCACCGTCCTGATCAGGGGCCCTTGACCTGTGGTGTGGCCTAGACGGCGGTTTGCGATGAGGTGGTGTTTTCTTCTTCCCACTGTCGCCTTCAGAGTCTCCGTCGTCTCCCGACTCTACCGGCGTCGACGGCCTTTCGTTTGGCGGCCTGGGGGCCAAGTTGTTGGGAGGCGGCCCTTTTTTCTTCTCACTAGAATCGACTTCTTTGTCTCCAGAGTCTCCCGAGTTGGACGGCTGTTTCTTTGGCGGCCTGGGGGGCAATTTGTTGGGAGGCGGCCCTTTCTTCTTATCTCCGCCTGGCTTGTTTCCGGGCTTTGACCCGTTGCCCTCTTCAAACTTGGTTTTGATGCTCTTGAGCGTTCCTTCGTTCCTCAGCTTCTTGTAATCGAAATCTGCCATTTCCGGATCCGCTTCAACCTTGTCGTTATCCAATACATTGAGGTCTTTTACCAGCCTGTTGCAACCCCAATTATCCTGAGTTCTGTTAGTATATTTTCTTTTTCCCTGACAGGGGGCCAGAATTTCGGGTTGCGTTGTTGCCGGATCGGCATCCCTCGGGAATGCGATTGCCACAATTCGAGCGCCGCTATCCTTGCCCAATTTCTTTGGATTGACATGTTCAGAAAACAAACACACAAAAACAACGGAAGGTGTGGTGAGGTTATGGCTTTCCACGACAAGAACTGTCTATCCGATATCTTTGGCTCTTCTTTAAACAAGATGGCTAGCGTAGACAACTGATTGCTGCTTGGCATATAGCTCACGTTCAAGCCGAATTTGAAGACCATCCTCAGGAATTGGCGGCTCCTCCTTTGGTAGCTGCGCGACCAAGACTTGGCCAAAGGCCAAGAGGATAGTAAGGTAGCACCATAGAAAACGTGTAATCTTGGGCAACTCCATGACTTCAGAGGGAGTTACACAAGACTCGTCTCAAGGAAATAAAGGAAAAAGCTAAAGAGACAAATTAGCCATCAATCTTTAAAGGCGACCACAAATGCCTAAGCTAGTACTTACAAAGGCTTTTGGACCAGAGCAGGCGCAAACTGGTTCTCGATGCTTTGTAAAGAGCGTAGCAGTCTCAAGGCCAAAGTGTGATTTTCGAAATTGAATCGGCGAACACAGGACTACAAATACTCATATGATTACTTACTGATTCTCTTCATAACGGCAACTTGTCCAACATCCGGTTGAATGCCGAGCCGGATTCTTGCCAGACCCGCCGCTTAATTTCAGCCTATTATACGCATGCCAGGCAGCGTGTCAGGAAAGACAATATAGTACCTCAAGATACATCTGCTTCTACATGTTTAGTATTAGAGTGAAAATTAACTCTAATTCTTGCCTACAACTTGCCTATGCAACTCGGATAAAGGCGCTAGAATAGTGGCAAGGAGTATCCATACGATCCCTAGTTTATAGCTGGGGCAATAAGACAATGGCAATATAGTCGCGCATTATGAATCGCGGTAATGCTGGTTGTAGTCTTTCTGATTAGGTTATCAGCAAAAGTCGTGTCATTAACCTA
Source organism: Beauveria scarabaeidicola (assembly GCA_037289395.1). Lineage (NCBI taxonomy): Eukaryota > Fungi > Ascomycota > Sordariomycetes > Hypocreales > Cordycipitaceae > Beauveria > Beauveria scarabaeidicola. The sequence goes on along the minus strand of JAEIJG010000008.1, from coordinate 54,213 downwards.
TATATAGCAATAGCATCTAGTATTTTGCCCTGGGGCTGAGCGTCTTGCTTATCAGCAGTTTGACATGACGAATGTCATGACTAGTAGCATTTTCATACTATTTTGTCTGTTCGTTGATCAGTGAGCGGAATGACTTCGGGGCATTCAAGCCCGCAAGCCCGTAAAGGTATCGGCTCATGAATGCTTCATTCGTTTGAATGTATAGTCTAGTGACTTTAGGGGTTAGGTAATTTTAATTCTAATGCAAGTGGTGGACCCGGCAGTTTAGCCCGAGAAAGATGGCTCTTGTGCTTCCACAGCCTAATGGCGATGCTGTAGACTGAGAGCTCGGTGATTACAAAGAGCCCTGCGGCAACATGATGCTATTGATACTTGAGCCGGAGACGTGTAGTTAGACGAGTATTTATATCCAAGCTTCCCGCATTGAAATTTTTACAATTCCTCAAAGCAATCAGTATTCATTACAGACAAATCTACTGCTCTGTTTTCCAGTTTCCTTCTTTGGGACTTATCACTTCCATTACTTTTATAACCGCTTTTCGGAGCAATCTTCAACCATGGTCAACATGATGCTCTGGACAACACTGTCCTTCTCTGCTGCCGTTGCGCACGGCTCCATCATTCCCCGACAAGGATCGGGCGGCATCAATTTGGCTGCACTTATCCGCAACGCGCCTGAGGTTCAACGCCATCAGAAGAGCATCCAGCGAGCGCTGAACAAGGGTCTTCCTTACTCAGAGGGCCTGCTGGAAGCCTCCAAAGATCTCGTCAAGTTGGATGGCTTCAAGGAAGACGAGCGCAAGTGCTTATATTTACGCAACTCTGTCAAAGGATGGGTTCCAATCATACATGGATATCAACCCCCACCCTGATGCTCCTGACGTGGTCACCGGAGACACGGAAAAGAAGATTGAGATCACTACATCTACGGCAGTGGTTGACGTTGAGAGGCTTGGATGGAACAAGGAAGTGGCGACCGAAATCGGTGGCGCGGCCACGATTGAAGCGTCTGGCGGAATTGGCGTCTTCGGAGCCTCTCTCTCGGCGACCGTCTATGGCAATCAGCGCGCGGCAGGAGGCCAAAACGGCGAAGCCTCCAAACAGACTGAATTCAGACAGGACGTCAGAAGGGAGGAAGTTTGCCCCCCGAATAGTATCTGCCGAATTGTGACCTGGACTTACACCAGGACCATCAAGGGAAGCTGCGTCCTGACTCCTTATTTCGACGAGCAGTGCTCTACTGGTAACAAGAGGAAGGCAAAGTACAGTCTTGGGCTTTTCCCCAACTGTCAGCCCTTGCAAGGCGTTGCCACTCAGTTTTTCGACTTTGATTACGACAATTATAAGTCTGCGACTGGATTTGGCCCCGAGAATGAGGGCCTCAAGATGCACAAGCCGGCAATGATCAAGGCCAACAAGTACGACGAAGACTGCACCTTTACGTACGCGCTGCGGGACGAGAATGGAATCCCCGTCAAAGCCACGGCAAACATCATTGAGACGGAGCCCGACTACTCCAAGAAGTCTGCGGTCACCAAAACGCCCAAAGCAGTAGGGTGGTTTACAGACGACGATGGCGTGAGATCCTGCGAGCTTGAGGACGGGTGGTTCCTGCAGGCCAACAATGCTTACTACATTCCCGAGGAAGCTGGCGGACAGGGCATTTGGGAGTACCGCGACGACTTGCCCGAGGCCGAAGGCCTCACGGAGAAGTGCCCCCAGTACACGTCGCTTTCCAAGAGAGCCGAGGCCGGCAGCAAGAAGGGCCCACCTCCTAACAACCTTTTCAAGGTCGTCATGATTGACGACGGCGTGCCAGAGTTCTTGAAGAAGTTGACCGAGACTAACAGCGAAGGCTTCGCGGCAAATCTCGTCTTGGACAGCCAGCTGGAGATTGAAGACCCAGGCTACGTCGTCATCGAGGGGCCGCGTGAGCCTGACCCAGAGCCCTCTGTCCAGCATTGCTTGGCTAAGATCAACATGTAAAAGCAGGGAGCAAAGCATGGCTATTCGAAGCCAGACTCACTGGTTGCAACTGCCAACCAACTTGTGGTTAGAAAAAAGTGTTGGATGAAATACTTGAAAGTGTAGGGAGCTACCTAGTCCTTATTAGAGTCCGGATCATCTTTTATCAATTGAAATCGTTGAGTTCTTACTGTTACTTCCACCGCCGTCAATATGATAGAGCCAGCAGCCAAGGGACAACTCCAAACAGTCGCGAAAATAGACGTTACGTAAAAGAACAAAAGTCATATACCCTACTTATAAGCTTCCACAGTAAGGCTACAGGTAATCCATACTTGTTATCATAATCGATAGAAGTTACTAGTAGTTTGATATTACTAAGAAGACCTCTGTCTAGGATGAAGCCTGGCTGGCCTACTACAACTTCTCTCACCAAAGGCGAACATTGCCAGGCCTGCACTTGGTCCATGAGAATTGACAATAATTGCCTTTACCCGATAAATTTGAAAGATTGGAGCAGCTGGATGATTCATATATTCCAAGGTAGTCGGTGCTTGAACTTGTGTACGACCTGCACGAGGGTCATGTTTCACACATTGGCTCGCAGCGCCATACAGCTTGTAAAGATAAATGTCTGCTGTGTGCGAAAATTATATATAAATCTATAGTGGGGGGGAAGAAACAGGTCACGAAAAAATGTCAACATCTAACAGAGAGGTTATAATACACTACACGACGCCATCGTGCTTCTTCTTCTTCTTCTTCTTCTTCTTCTTTCATAAAATACAAGCACAAGCAACTCCTACCACTCCTGAACCTCGTCGCCCTTGCCAGCTTTTTGCATACGAATGACCTTGTCCGTGTTGAGCAGACACAGCGGATCAAGCGCCTTTTTAATCTGCCGCATCGTGTCTACCGTCGTCACGCCGAGCTCATGCTCGAGGTAATCCCGTTTCACCAGGCCAACACCGTGTTCGCCCTGTTTTTTTTATTAGGTATCATGATTAGCTTTCCAACAACGCGCAAAGGCGCATTCTTGTTTGTGCCACTTACAGTCACCGTGCCCTCCATCTCGACAGCGCGCTTCACCATGCGGTGCACCAACGTCTCGGCCTTTTTGCGCTGAGCTTCGCTGTAGATGAGAATAGCTATAAAAGGGGCAAAAAAAAAAAAACACCGTTTCGTTAGCCACCCGTCTTTCAAAAGAGCTTCCCGCGCAGGAAAATACTTGCAGTGAAAGTTGCCGTCGCCTACGTGGCCGACAATCGACCCCCGAAGACCGCTCTTGCGCATATCCTCTTTCGTCTCGTCAATCAGCTCCGGCAGCCTGCTCATCGGCACCGCCACGTCCCCCGTCCACACGCGGTCCCCCGGCTTCATGACCGCCATGGTGCTCCAGAGCGCTTCTTTGCGCGCGCTCCACAGCTCGTCCTGCTCCTGCTGGCTCCGCGCAAACTCAAACGTCTTGGAGCCCGCCTGCTTGGCCAGCGCCTGCACCGTCGCCACCTGCTCCTTGACGCCCGCCGGTGTGCCCGCAAACTTGAAGAACAGCGTCGGCGCCTCGGTCCACGCGCGCGACGTCGTGCCCGCCTCGTTGATGAAGCGCATCTGGTTGTCGTCGAGGACTTCAATGGCGGCGATCGGCACGCCGCGGCCTACGACCTGCGCGACGCAGCGCGCCGCGTGGCCAATAGTGGGAAACGTGCCGACGGCCACGCTCGTCGACTCGGGCTTGACCGTGACCTTGAGCGTCGCCTCGGTCACGAGCCCCAGGGTCCCCTCGGAGCCGATGAAGAGCTTGGTGAGGTCGTAGCCGGCGGAGCTCTTGCGCGGGCGCTGGCGCGTCCTGATGACGGTCCCATCCGCCAGCACCACCGTTAGGCTCAGCACCCACTCGCGCATGGTGCCGTATCGGTATGCGTTTGTGCCGCTGCACCCCGTGCCGACCATGCCGCCGATCATGGCTCCGGGGCCCGGGTCCGGCGGGAAGAACAAGCCGTCCTGGGCCAGCGTCTCGTTGAGCCGCTCCCACCCGACCGCCGGCTGCACCACCACGTCGAGGTCCTCCTTGTGCAGCCGCACAATCTTGTCCATGCGGCGAAAGTCAACCGACACGCCCTTGCGCGTCGGCGTAAAGTGGCCCTCGAGGCTCGTGCCGCCGCTGTACCCGACGACGGGGATGCGGCGCAGGTGACAAATCTTCATAATCTCGGCCACCTCCTCCGTCGAGCTCGGAAACACGACGCAAAACGGCCGCTCGTCGGTCTTGGCCCGGTGTGAGGACCAGTCGGACGTCGCGTGCTGCTCTAGGTCCGCCTCGAGCGTGCTGACGTGGTCCTTGCCGAGGACGCGCACAAAATCGGCCCACGCCGCCTGCATGTTCTCGAGCTTGGTGTTGTGCAAGGGGACCTTGGACTTGGGCAGCGGAAGTGTCGACGAGGGCTCGGGCTCGCGCGGCCAGTACGTGCCCAGCCAGTACGCGACGCCAACGCTCGAGAGAAAGACTTTTCCATGTTAGTGTGCATCACCAGAGGGGGCAGACCACTTCTCAGACAGGAGGGGGCGTGTTACAAAAGGTAATCATCCAGTTTCTCGCGGGATCCGTGGTATTGCGCCACTGCTCGTACTGCGCGCGCTGCTCGCGCTCTCGACGCAGACGCGCGCCGATGCTGCCCATGACCTGACCCTGGAACGACCGGCCTAGCTTGGCCGAGTTGCCCTCCCGCGGGGGCTTGGGGTGCTCCGGCTCAATCTGCATGCTGTACCAGCGCGCGACGACCACGGGCGAACGGCCCGCGGCTGTGCTGCGCAGCTGTAACTGCTGGCGGGCGCTTTGTAGCGCGGCGCCGCCTCGCAGATGCGCCATTGATGTGGGTGGAGGGCTGGTCGTCTTCGAGATTGAATGTTGGGGAACAAGGGGGGGAGGGGGGGATTCGAGTCGGTGCGAGCGAATGCGGGTTGTCGGAGAGAAGAGTAGGGGAAGAGACCCCGACAATCTCTTTTAAGACTCTTTTGATGGCCCGACGAGTGCGGAGCAGGGCAGTTGAATTGGCCGGATAATGGATTCGAGATGGTGGATGAAGGGGACTTTTTTTTTCTGTAGCGTTTGCTGAGCTGCATTGCACTCCCAGAGTGGAGAGTGGAGTCCGGCCCGGACAACGACTTCGGTGTTCCACCACCGCCTATGGTCGCTCCGTACTGGCACGACCACGGAATCTGGGGACTAGAATTACGTCTTAGTTGCACTATTACAACAAAGTCGATTAAAGTGTCCATTTTAAAAACGCAGGTGGGACAAGTGGATTCTGGCCTGCAAACGTATTCATCCTGCCGTCAGCCCGCGCCTGCGGTCTTGTTCCACCGCCTATGGTCCCCGAGCACTAACACTGGCGTGCAATTCAGGTAGTATTTACATGTACGCTTTCTATTGACACTATTACTACAAGGCCACGAAAAAAGCAATCAGCTTCGTGGAATACCAAAACATCTTCCTTCCAGGCAGTGTAGTTGAGACAGGATAGGGCTGACGCATATCCATCACATATGGATAAGCGGGGGAAGCCGGCTTCCACAACCCATGCTTCCAATGTAGGATGCATCATGTTATGTATCCTTCCACACAAGCTGTACATTGAATGTAGGCGAGGCCCCTTGCATGTGCGCCAAATAGGCCGCCAGCTCCTGCTCATGCTCAATCTGCAGCGGCAGCTCCCCACCCTTGCCATCCTTGATGACGCCCTCGACGCGGATGCACGCGGCGCCGGGAAACCGGGCCACGGCCGCCTCCCGCAGCTCCTGCACCGAGTGAGAGCCCAGTGTGGCGACCCATAGGCTCATACCGGTTATAAAGCTTGACGACGGGTGCAGCCGCAGATAGACGGCGCAGGCCGGCACGTCGGGCCCAGCTCCTCCCCCTCCCCCTCCCCCTCCGCGAGAAGACGTGGACTGCGGCTGCGGATACATCTGTGGCGAAGCATTGGTAACAGAGGCGGAGGACGCTGCCGCGACTGCAGCCGCACTGTAGAATGGCTGGTGGTGGTGACCCAAGAATGCTGCCTGGCTGCCCGGCGAGAGGAGCAGCCCTGGGCCCATGCCCGGGGAGCTCAGCTGCATGGCGGCGTTCATGGTACCCAAAACACCGCGCCCCGGTTGCTGTGACCCATCAACCGTCAGGGAGGATGCCTGTGACAAGGTCAGGGGCATGTGCATGGCGTCGCTGCCGGGGCTGTCAAATGTCATCTGCGGAACCTCGGACAAGTCGTCGAAATTACTTCCTGCCAGGCTCTCCGCTAGCTCCATCTGGCCAGGCGCCGTATTTGGCGAGCTATGCGTCGTGCTGCTCACTGCCTGCATCTCTTGTCGATGGCTGCTTCTACTGGGCCCTGCCCGGGACTGCCTCGATCTGCGCTGATCTCGTAACCGCTTCATCACATCGCTCGCGACCATATCGAGCGCACGCATCTTGGCCTTTGCTTCTTCTGTCCCTGACGCATTCTCTAGGATCGCCCGCACAACCGGTGCCCGCTGGCCCCATTGCTGCTTGAGCCCATCCCACTGCTGCGGCGTGGCATCCGACTTGCTCACGAATCGCGCTTCTGACAGCACTGTGTGCAGCGCAGCGCGCATGTCGCGCGATTCGGTTGGGTTTACACCGAGCACAGCCTTGGCTTCGCCGAGCGTCATCCGCGTCTCGAGCGTACGCAGTCGTTTGGTGACATCGGTGCAGATGACGTCGAGAGCAAGCTGTCGTTGGTCCAAGCTATGAGTGCCGCCGAGATCGCCGCCAGCCGCGGTACTGTTGACCCAGAGCATGTGCTGCAACGCAAGAGAACTGCCGATGAGACGCTGTTTTGCTGCCGCCCAGCGTTCCGGCCCTGCTTCCGTCTTGCGTGAGAGGCTGTCTTCGTGACATATCTGCTTGAAAGTGGTCCGCAATGTACGGTATGTGGCCGTATCGAGACTGAGAATATCGCGAGCTTCGTCAATGGTCATTTCGGAAGGGAAACGGTTGTTGCCGCTGGCCGTCGTCGACTGCACATCTTGTCCACTCTGCCGTCCGCGGCGCCGTGACCGACTCCCACTGGGGGCCGTCACGGGCGTGCCATTACCACTATCGCTTTCCTGCATAGTCATGTCGTTATTATCGTGTGAGGTAGCGGCGGAATAGCCAAGATCAATATGTTCCCCGCGTTCCTCGCTACCGTCGTCAGTGCCATCGTCGTCGTTGTCGTTGTGCCCGCCGTCCGGTAGGACCGGAGTGGCATCCACGGTTGAGTTGGGAACGCGCAGAAGCCATCGATTCTTGGTGCGCACCCGCATGAGCTCGCGCGGCTTTATATCATAGCCGTCTTCCTCGTTGAGGATGCGGAGCATTTCCCGCTGAGCTAGGTTCTGCTCCCAAAGTTCCTTGATGCGGGCGACCAGGCGGTCATTCTTGTGTGCCGGCCTCTGCTTGGCTGGAAAATTCCAACGACGAAATTGTGTCTGAAAGGCTCGCTTGCTGCAGAAGAATGGAGCTTCTTCGGAGTGAAAGGGAGAGCAAAGCGTTCACGTCAAGTACAGAGTGAACGGCTTGTGTGCTTGCTTGTCCCTCCCGCCCCAAATAACGCCCCGTTTGTGTAAGTCAAGGAAATAGGGTAAAAGACGTGATGAAAAGGTAGAACATGTGTGAAAAGTATGCCTGAGAAAATTGACAACAAGGCGAAGACGCTACGGACGAGGGCATGGGAGCAGTGTTCATGACTAGCAGGAACACCGGAAGCCTCGCTCATTCAATCCTGGCACCCATTCAAGTGACCCGGCTCTTCAAAAGCACCATGCAAATGTTTGTCATAATGATAGTCCCCTTCTCCCCCTCTTTGGGCTGACTGCGTGTTTCTCGGCGTGTGTGAGTCACTCACCTAGGGCAAAAATCGTGGGCGGTCTTTAGGTATTCCATGATGTCCTCGAGGGACCGGCCCTCTTGGATATATAGCTGAAAACATGTTTTTTGGTGTGTGTCCCAGTCATAGACCATGATCCAGGGCAAGATGCATTGCCACTGCTATCTCGCTTGATAGATGTCTCTGAAACCTTTGATGAGATGGCATGTTAATTGGAGCTTTCTTCCGCTGGTGGAGATTTCCAACGCGGCCCCAGGATCCTGCAGCTGGGGCTGTTTGCTCCGTACAGTTCTCATTGAGTCACACACTGTGTATGGGCACTGTCCCCTTATACCCGGATGATGTGGAATGGGAAGAGAACAGGAGTGTGCGACAAACGTCACAAAGAGATATGTTTCCAAGAGGCTCAGTAAATTTCCTATTTCCTTGAACCGAAAAGTCTGGAACCTGCAAACCCCTATCTTGACATCAAGGTTGATGCATGCGCCACGACCAATGATTGCGACAAATAGCTCGTGCCGAACCTCGGCTTATGCCTAGCTTCCAGGGCCAGACAGCTCCGCAGCTGAGCAACCTCAACCCAAATTATATCCAACCTGTGATTCTTCTCCCCTTACTCAACTGCATACTTCTCCCCTCTTCAGTATACCAGCGTCACCCGGCCGCACCACACCCGCAACCATGGCGCCCTCATTCCCCGACAGCTACAACACCTTGTCCCTGCCCGACATCTCGCTTTCGCACCACCCCGAATCGTCGCCGACGGTGACGCCCGTCATCATCGTTCGCCTCAACCGTCCCGAGTCGCGCCACGCCTACACCGATACCATGGGCGCGTCGCTCGTTACGGCCTACGGGCTGCTCTCCGAGGACCCGCGCGTGCGCGCCATTGTCCTCACCTCGGCTGACGCCACCAACAAGTTCTTTTGCGCGGGCATGGACTTCAACGTGACTGCGCAGCGCGTCGAGGACCCGCTGCAGTACCGGGACTCGGGCGGCACCGTGTCGATTGCCATGCACCGGTGCCAGAAGCCCATCGTGGCGGCCGTCAACGGCGCGGCCGTCGGCATCGGCATGACCATGACGCTGCCGGCGACGGTGCGCGTCGCCAGCAGCCAGGCCAAGTGCGGCTTCGTCTTTGCGCAGCGCGGCTTCTGCATGGAGGCCTGCAGCAGTTTCTTCCTGCCGCGCCTCATCGGCACGTCAAAGGCGATGCACCTCGTCAGCACCGGCGCCGTGTACCCGGCCACGCACCGACTGTTTGACGACCTCTTCAGCGAGGTCGTCGAGCCGGCGCAGGTGCTGCCCACGGCGCTCAAGATTGCCGAGGGCATGGCGCAAAACTGCAGCATCGTCTCCACCCAGGTCATGAAGGACATGATGTACACGGGGCCCAAGTCGCCCGAGGAGGCGCACCTCCTCGAGAGCAAGATCTTTCACAGCCTCACGTGCCCCGACACCGACTCGGCCGAGGGCGTGCAGAGCTTCCTGCAAAAGAGACCGCCCAAGTTTACGGGCACGATGCAGAACCAACGACCTTTTGGATATCCGTGGTGGTCCAATCTCGACGTGCGTCCCAAGATCTAGTCGTATATGTATTTTGAATGTACAAGAATAAAAAATCACGGCGTTCCAAGTGGCAAACAGACCAAGTGCAGTGTTGAGAATATCATGTTATGTTTGTTTCTGACTCTCTTCATCCGAGATCCTGAAAACCCCATGATGCTAAACCTCGTGTCCACGCATCGGCGTGTTGTCCGTACAAGGCACCCGAAACACACAAGAATAGAAAAAAAAGTTAGTCCCGTACGCCAACCCAAAGGGACAAACAACGCGAAATGCTCAACATATCCTTCATAAACGCCACGCATCGATTGGGGTCAAGGGAATCAAAAGTACAGTATAGGGGGGCCGTTGGAAAAAGCATAAGAATTGCAACGCTAAGGTAGACCAGAATGCAGAAAAAGTGTATATCAGTGCAGGAGTGAGAAACGTCTCGAGTGATTTCTTTTTACTCCTTTCAAGCAGGACCATTCATAGGAGGGACACATGCGTCCCCATGGTCTGTTGTGTGTCGTCCAAACCAAAGGTTAGGCACAATAGGTGGGTTATGGCGGTTCCATGGCGGGTATGTGAGGCTTTGGTGCCATGAAGCAGTGGCTGTGGCCATGCGAGGTGAGCAGGTCAGATGGTCGGTTGGTAGATGCATGTCACGATCTCGGGATGAAGAAGGATGTCTCGGAATGGGCGGCTCCTAGTGCCTGCCCAGTCTGAGCAACCGAGTTCTGAGCCAGAGCATAAAGGCGGTCCAGGCGCCGTTGGTCTTGTGCTTGGCGCCCTTGCGACGCTGTGGTCGCTGGAATTGGACTTCATCGGCCCTGGTGGGAGTCTGGCCGGCAGTGACATCATCATAGGCACCAGTGTTGGCAAAGTCGGGCTTCTCGTGAGAGTACTCGTTGGTGACGTGGCTAGCAGCATAGCGGCTGCTGGTGGCGGACGACTTGGCCGTGCATGTAGAGCCAGTAGTGCTCTTGCGAATCTTGGCGCGATCACGAGTTTGGTCGGCACGCTCGCGACGGCGCAGCTGCTTTTGGGCAAGCTTTTCATCTTTGGCCTTTTCCTTTTCCTGAAACCTGCGACGAGCCTCGCGAACCTGCTCCTGGTGCGTGCGGGTGTCGACCTCGCTGCGAGATCGCAGGCGAAAACCGCTAATGTCGAGAGAGCTACGTAGAGGCGACAAGGGCGAAGAGGATGTAGGGGTCCCAGAAGAGGAGATGGAAGTTGACATGGGCGGCATCTGATGGTGAATGGAGGAAAGGCCAGAATCATGGGGTGTGGATTCGGGCATGTAGACAGCCGTGGCTACAGAGTTGGAGCGGCTGGTGGGAATCTGCCTAGGCGTGTGGCTGCCGTCTGACAGGGTCAGGGAGGGGTGGGATTCGTCCAGCGAGGGTCCACGGAAGCGAGAAGGCGGCGAAAAGGTGGCTGATCTGGTGAGGGAAGTGGTGCGAGGAGGCAGATTCGCAGAGGAGGAGGTGGCGGTTGAGATGAGGTCGTCGTGTTCGGTGATGGTGGAGGCATACTCGCGAGAAACTGGTGCGGATGCATCGATGGAAGCGATGGAGTTGGCGTACGACAGAGAAGGCGTGGCGGTCCTGGGAGTTTGCTGAAATGGGTGCACAAAGGTTCCGTTGCGGGCGCTGACATTTGTGGCAATGGACGAGGTATGCGAGGTGCCACTGGCTGATCGCATGTGGGAGTACTTGTTTTTGGAGCGCCAAGTAGGGTACTCGAGGGATGCCGAAGTCGAGAAGCTCACATCGCGGGATCGAAAAGCATCAGCAGCGGCCGTGGCGGCAGCGGCGGCGTCGTAGGCGCCCGAGTGGTGGTAAGGAAGCGTGGTGGTGGTGGTGGCATCAGCGTAGCTGCAGTCATATTCGGCAGAGGGGCGGATGAGGGGGGAGGGGAGGTCGTTCCAGGCGGGATCGAGATCCAAGGAGCCTCTGTCCGAGGTGGAGTGCGAGTTGAGTTTTTTCAAAATGGGCTTGACAATGGTGCGGCCACGAAATTTGGACGAGTGCGTCGAGTCGTGGGAGATGCCAGGGGTGGCTTTTTGTTTGGCGAGAGATGCCATGGCGGCTGGCCAGATTGCAGATCTGCGTCGTCGTCGTGGTTGTGGTGGTGGTGGTGGTGGTGGTGTTGCTGCTACCAGTGACCAGTCAGTCGCGTGCGATGGTATTGGCGATGACGGGCACGCTAAACCAGCAGCAGCAAACAGCGGAAGCGTGGAATGTTGGAGAGGGAGTTAGAGAGATTCCATGACAAGATTGGATAGCTTCGAGCGGGTAAAAAATATACTCTAGCAAGCGGGCAGGACCCAGAGTATATCTACTGAAAAGCGAAGAGGCGAGGCGAGGCGAGGCGGGCCGTTGTTGTTGTTGTCGCAGCTGGGTGATGCGGTGTGGTTGCAGGAGTGCAGCGCAGGTGGGTAGGTAGGTAGGTAGGTAGGTAGCCTGATTGCAGGTCACTGCAGAAACGGCAAAATGTGTCCAAAAACTCCGTTGGCCGTTGGGTGATTCGAAGCGACGCGGAGGAAGAAGAGGAGGGGAAAGAGCACGAAAAAGAAAGAGGAAGAAGATTCGAAAGAGGGAAAAATAAAAAGAGATGACGATGGAGGACGAGGAGGCGTAGGCGGCGGGCGGGCTGAGAGAGACAACCTAGAATCCGCCGACGAGGCACAGAGGCAGAGGCGAAGCCGCAAAGCCGCAAAGCCGCAAAGGCAAAGGGATTCGATTCAAAATGGGTATGATTAGAACAAAGAGGGGCTCAACCTAGGCCATTTTGGGATAATATGGGTACATTTTATAATTTTTTACGGAGGACTCCAGATGTTCGAACCTACCTCCATCCACCTTGCTACCCACCTACCTAGGTAGTTACTTAACCTAGGCGTGTTTTAGGCACGCTAGGGTCTGCTTTTTAGGTAGTGCAGTTTGGTCAAGGATGGGCCATGGCGCAATAAATTTACATTTCACCAGCTATACCCGCTAAAAATAATCCGTACAGCGGCATTTTCCCATCAGTCCCATGCAAATCACCAGAAATGGCGCTTTCCAGGGTGCCATTTGCTCATTTGCCTTGGAACATTTTACAACATTTTACTGGTACGGGGGAGCCTGTTCAGAGCACCATCGTCCCTCATCCTAGGTAGACATGCCGGATGGCCCGGACACCAGACCCGATATGGTACATGCCCAGAAAAAACTCGGGTCCCCCACCTATTCCCGCTTGAGCCACTCTGCACACGTAGGTATCTTTGGGATGAATAAAAGAGACCTACAACTACACCCGGGCTTGGCCGTCTACCAAGTCCTACTAGTGGCGGTAGCAATGCCCGTGTCGCTCTTGTCCGTCTAGCGTTGTACTGGATGATACATACATAACCAAGCTGAGATTAAGAGGGAGAATCAAAAAGGCGGAGATGAAAGAAGCAATAATTATTAAATTATCAGAAAATGAACAGATGATGTTGGGGTCCTGCGTCACCGACTCACCGCGAGATGAATAGTGGGATGCCGGCCGGGGACGGCGACAAGGGGGCCATGGAAATTGGACAATGGTTGCTAAAAAGGCCGACGCGACAAAAAAGTTGGCGTCAATCAAAGAGTGATTTATCGTCGTGTCTAATAAAGCATGGCTGAAATTACCAGTACATGTACGGAGTAATCCGTAGTCGACGCTCAGTCTCATCGCGCACAGTCACCCACTGGGCCACAGCCCACCTCGCACAAGCCAACAGGTAAATAGTTATCCAAAAACCTCCTCTTCTCTAACCTCTGTTCCGTCGGTTATCTTCTTCTCAATAGTTTGCATCACTGGTCACGTTGCCATCAAGACTCCCCGCTCTGTGCCACGGTTACTAATTAATGCGTCACCCTAGTACAGCCACCAGCGTCTGCCATCCCCCGCTTCTCCTGCACAACGCCAGCATCACCAACCACACGCACACATCATGACTCTGGTTCAACGTCAAGATGCAATCATCTGCGCGACACGCAAACGCTGCCTTGCTCCCACCTCGCTGCATTCTCGCTCTCCTCGCTGTCTGTCTACTCATCACCTGGGCAAGCCTACGTACATGCCCATCATAGGTTCAACATGTACTCGTTCCGCCGTCTTGTCCATGTCTCCTACGTCTGGAGTAATATCAGCATCGTCAATCAATACTCTCAGTACATATCAGTAACTAGCTGGCGACGCCCAGCGCCACCACACTAGTGACTACCAAGTATGTGCGAGTTGGACCCCCCCACCCCTCCCATCTAGCCTTTTTCTCTGACCACACAGAACTTGTCTGTTCTGCTCCTCTTGATAAGTGCCAAGCTGAAACTTGCAAAGCCTCGGCCGCCTCGTCCACCTCGAACAACACCGAGTTGCCTATCGGGCCATTTCTGCTTGCGGCATCCCGCCCACAGCCACAAAAGGCGTCTCCGTGTGCCGCGGCGGCGACGCCCACACACACACTCACAAGGCAAAGGTCCTGCGAGCACAGCCTGCAGCATGCATGCGCCGTCAGCAGCTCCTAGATGCTGTGAGATGCGTTCCAAAAAAACAGCAGCAGCAGTTACTTGGTCGGTCCTGCATACTGGCGCGGTCCAGGTGCTCAGCTCCAGACTGCCAACCAGTCTTCGCCCCAACCCACCCCTGTATCCATCATGACGATCCGCTTCGGAACGCCCGTTTACTCACCCCTCGGTGACATGCGCGGAAAAGGTCTGCCCCTCTTGCCGGTGCAAGTCACATCTCTTTTGATATGTGTGCGCGAGAATGGATAAAGGGAAAGAAATGGCCCAAAATGCCGCTCTTGAAACCTCTAGTCAAGGCGCTCAACCTATGTATGTTTGGCTTGGTCAATGCGAATCAGCAGCGCAAGCCTACAACCTCTCAACACAAACAGTGAAACGGCGCAATCCATCACGACACAATTTTTACAATCCGCTTTTGCCGAGGAAAAACCAACCCCACAATCGCTGTCTGCCAGACAGACTGTGCCAGCGCACCAGCTGGAATGGCTCGTGGTCCATGCTGTGCTTCACAGGCCACGCCTGCGAGTACCCAATCTTTACCCTCGAATCCGCTTGTCACCCGGAATTTGGAAATGCCTAACTTATAAGACTGCGTCCGTTGCTCGTCTCAGGCGACACCACGTGCGCCGTTTTACCCACTTTGTGCGGAAAAGTTTTACTTGCCGATTAACGTGAGTACGCATTGGAGGGCTTTTTCTACTCGGTTCTCCAGGGTGTTTCCCGATCCATCGCGACAGAAAGGACGTCGACCAATCCAACGACGAAAGAAAGAAAAATTGATTCGTCGGTGACGCCCAATTCAGGACAAGAACCTAAACGAGCGTTTGTTGCTCCTCACCTACCATTGGTCGCGCTGGTCACGAAAACCTCTTGGTCTTGTGCTAGCGTCGCATTGGCTCGTCTTGGCCTTACTCGGTGCATGCGACAGCCCACTCTGCATCTTCAAGCCAACGAGCCAGCTTTATTAGTCACTTTAGTCCGCCCATGACCAATTTCGTGTGAATCCAGCATCAGTAGGCGTGTTCGAATTATCGCTCTGGAGACCTTGAGCTGCTCGCCATAACCCTCTTTATCTCTCCCTTTTCCATCTCTTGACCATGGTAGTTCCTAGAGCTCAATCCGGGGGGCCAGTTGACGTAACTGATAAATATGGGGTACTGGTAGCTTGTAGATTCCCCATCCGTTCGCGGTACATATTTACCAGCAATGTACTTATCAAGTTATCAGTGCTGCCTCCGAGGAGCCACTATTTACCTTGCGTACCCCATTTTATTATCCTTGACTGCAGATCAAAGTGGAAAAGTTCATGTCTCGTGTCATCTTTTTTAGACTTGGGGAAAAAAGTGAAAGTAAGTCGGAAAAAGTGACTTGGGTAAAAGGTGCCATGTGTGTTGTCTTGAGAAGACAACTGATTCGGCCCCAATAATCTCGTTTGCTTTGCTCTTTCAACAAGACAGAATTTCTGGCTGGGTATACATGAAGCCATAGTGAGTGGCTGAAGCCGACATAAAATTTTCGCCTTTCGAATCTCCCAGTCATACAGCTAAAGTTTCTGTCTAGGGTAATAATTCATGATACCCCGAGGGTTTACGCTGCCCTCTTTACAATATATTCTAGATACTGCAGTGCTTTACTACTATTACTTGGTTTTTCTCTTCTTCTTCTTCTTCTTCTTCTTCTTCTTCTTCTTCTCTTTTTTAAATTTTTTTTTATATTAGTCTGTGGTACTTAGCGCGAGTGTCCCGCCGCCGCCTCTTTCCTCTATACATATGGTAGGGTGAAGTTTAAAAATGAGTAGTACGGTGGTGATGTGGGCAAGACGGCGGACGTGTCTAACTGACAAAGCAGCAAGCACAGAAGCGCAGGAGTTAGGATAACTGCTGAGTAGTAGTCAGCGCACAAGTAAATGTTAACCTCTCCAACCAACCCACCTCCACAACTCGCAGTGGAGCCAGCCGTTGGATCGCAAATCTGGCAGTGGGGGGTCTATTTCCTCTTTTAGATTCTGTCGGGTGTTATACCCACACCCCTGTATCCCCTGGCCCTGGGACACACCACTCCCTATTGGACCCCCCTACCTGTCTTTCTTGTGCGCGCCATGATTGCCTGTCCTATTTTCGCCTGCGATAACACAGCTCATCAAGCGGCTTCCAACGCGCTTCTGTCTGCTGACATGTTACACAACCGCCCTGCCACCACTGTTCCGCTCTCAACGGCAACGCGTCAACAGGTCCGTGAACCACGGCGTAAACGTCTCCTCCACCCAGCGCACAAGATCAATTTGATTGTGTATTACTTCCACGCCGAGGTACTATTTGTAGGCCAAAAAGCAAAAAAAGAAAGCCATTACATACAGACTCAGTACCCCTTTTCACTCGACAAATGATCATGCTTCCCTTCCACTCCTCAAGCGATCGTGCAACTTACTACTCCATGTGCTAATCGAGCAAAGCTTCATCAATAAGACTTTGCTGCTCACATCAACCGAGGCGAAGCTTTGCGTTGCCTGTGAAGCTTCGTGATTTTTAAAGTCATCGTTCAGCGTAAAGATTTGCATCCAGCGCAATGCACTCTCGGCCTTGCCAAGGCATTCTACATCTCAGATAAGCAACGACGGAGAACAAGGGGAGGCTGAGCGTGATACCTTTCATGGAATTCAAGTAGTAATCGTTGTAGATGCTCTGCATAAGATCTTTGTATTCATTCACCTCGGGTAAAGTGCCATCAGCCGCAAATGTGTTTTCCTCCAACGAGCAGCTTCTCCGCTCGGCATCTGTTCTCATGAGAAAACCTGGTATCACACTAGAAAAAGAGTGGCCTCGTGCCTGTAAAGTCATTTGACCGGAAAGCGACAAGTATGGCATTGTCGTCGGTGCGAGGAGCCGCGAGCGCCACCAAGTTTGCTGCCATGGGCAGTCTCCAGGGAGGTTCCAAGAGTCGCGAAATGGCCATGGCGGCCCGCAAGCCGTCGCTGCTTATGCCTCGTCGCTGATCCCTGTCGCTGTAGAAGATTTCGCGCATCTCGACGACGGGGCCGGCCCAAGGCGGCTTTTCTCTCACTTTCCAGCTTGCAAAGCTCTGAAACTCTTCTCGAATGTGGTATAAGCCACGATGAATAATACGATCTGATGAGATGATTTGGCATCGGCCCTCAATCTTCAAGGCTCCTTGCGTGAGATACTCGCCAAAGTAGTAATATCCTGAGAATTTCCGGCTCTGGCGACGACGGAGCCTTTCAAACTCCTGCAAGCCGTCAGATTCCTCGCGGAAGGCGCTAATAAGGTCCATATCCCGAACAAAGACGTTATCGGGGAACGCTTTGGTGTCAATCATGCAAAGGAAGATATTCCTGAACTTGGACCCGTCGCGAATGTTGGCACGCAAGTGAAACACGTACACCAGCGCAAACAACAGTGAGCTTGTCCAAGAGACCAGATTGTCGTCGTCGCCGGTCCACCATTGGAGGTGCCTGTTGATCATATCGGCGGCTTTGGCCCTGTCTGTTCTGGCAAATATATCCGTCGCCCAGTTTCGGGCTTCGTCTTTTGCATCCATAGACTTTGTCCAGGAGCTATTTGTCATGCCCTGGGAGTTTGATGTGAAGACTCGAAATAGATATCGTGGCATCCTGCCGGGCGGCCATCGCTGGGTGCCCTGTGAGGTATCAAACGGAATGTAGTCAGCCTCACCGATACGCAGCGCCCCCAACTGGTTTTCCAAATCAGCAACAGCCATGGGTATCTTGGTATTGAAGAATGCTCTGGAGAGTCGAAAGTATCTAGAATAGCCGAGAGCAGAAGTGTGTTCTGACTTCCAAAAAGCTTGGAACGCACGATGAGATGTTCGCCCTCCATGCACGTCGTCACGGGCAGGACTGACTGACTGATGCTACTGCTGCTGCTGCTGCTGCTGCTGCTGCTGCACGTAACTAGATGCATCCGATTAGATCTTGCGCATAGCAAAATACCCTTGTACTACCTTGGCAGGATCACGGTTCGCTTCTGGTTCGCATTTGAGGTGCCAGTTTTAGCTGCATCTGCGGGGTATCAGACGATGCTTTCGCCCAAAACCGGGATTAAGCAGGCACAACAAGGCTCCTATCAAGCTACTATACAGTATCGATACACCATTGTAGAACAGCTTCAACGAAAGCGTAAAGGAGGCCGGTGTTAAGGGAATTATTTCGAGTTCAACTAAACCGCAAGCTGCCTCGACAGTCGGGATTACATAGCATGTGGCTGGCGATCAACCCGCGGTTGAGGAAGCGGTGGCTGAAGAATATTGGACGCCGAAAAAGAAAAAAGGGAGCATTATCGGTGGCCCGACAAAGCAGGAACGCCTCTGGTCCAGATTCATCTCATTTCGGAGATAGCAGTGACCCTCACACAAACCAGGTCGGGCAAGCTGCCGAGGTAGACGGGCAGCAAAAGCGGCATTTACTATACGATTCAAAGTCTACACTTTCTCCGAATGTTGTGGGTTAACTCCGCTCATGGTGCTATCATATAACAAGCTCCATCAATCTTTGACTGACATGCAGCACGCCTGAGACTTGGCGGAACTCGTAGCGCTGGCGCAGTTCTGCTATGAATCACTCGTTCATGATTTAAGGGAACTGGTTATTGTATTTGCTGCTTGCAAAATTGATAGGCTATGGTTGGAGAATCAATCTCAAGATTTGTTGGAAGCACATGGCCAACACTCAAAGAGTGTCATCGGCTCCCCGCGAAGCCGGTTGGAGTAAATAGGTCGAGTTTGGGGGTCTCGAGGCCTATGAAACGTACAATATGGTGTAAACTTCTGTATGAACGTGATGCGTCAGTTCTGATATTTTTCCATCAGTGGGTTCCTCTCCTGTGCCATTGCACATCAGTAGGGATGCGTGGCTCGACGAATGCGGTCCGCTCTGTGCACCGTACAGCTCGACTGGGTGCCAGGCTCGCATGCGAAGAGCATCACAAGCAAGCACATTCTGCGACTGGTAGGAAGCAAGGCACATAATGCGGCACTCGCAATCCTTCCGACGAGCTTAGGTAGTCTAAAACGACGGCGCAGCGCATGCAAAGATGCGACTAGCGGGCAAGGCGCAGCGAGCTAAACACCAACATCGACAGGAGATTTATTTCGACGTCAAGCTTCCTTTCCAAAGAATACTTGAAATGACAAGTCATACAAAAAAAAGTTTGAGGACCTGTATAGGGGTAGAGAAAGAGAAGGCGACCCCGTAAGCAACCACTACCAGCTGGCGCAGAACTCACCCTGCGTACCTCCCACATGATGAGAGTCTATCTGACGTAAGGCTGAACTCTCTATGCCTATGCGTCAGAAAACAAAAGCCTGCTCGCAGTCCCCCTTGAGACGAACCGTGTCTGGTGGCACCTCTGGCAGTACCTCTTGCGGTACCTCTGGCGCAACCTCACCCGGAACCGATGCTGCCAACGGCGCTTATCATGACATGGTCGTGCCAGCAACTATGAACATTGACTTAAACGAGACCAGAAAGGTGATGAACGAGTTTAGGATAGCCTGTCTAAGCCGGGTCTTCTGTTGTGCCGTATCTGGCATGGAGAGTCCTGGTGCCGAGGCCAGGCTATTCGGCCCGGTATTGGTATTCAAGTGCGTCACATGTACCGCAGCAAGACTATCATCTATACCCAGTGATGGATCCGGCAAGGGCAGCTTTCGCTCCCCATAGTGATATAAACATTTATGATAGTCCACGTCGCTTACGTGAGGCATGGCTAAGAACGTGGAATTCTGACAACAGTATCCTGTTAATGAAGCATTTCCACGAATTTTTTGACGCACGCCTCTTTTCTATCCCCCCACTGGCACTTCTAAAATGTGTCTTTGTGCCATATCAAGCCCTTGAGCCTTATCATGGACGCAAGGCGATGATATCCTCGTCAGTAGACCGCAAAGCACTGCCACACCACTACGACATGTGTTGCATTGAGAACATGGCCGCAGGCCGGCCGTTTCTAGACATCGCATTACTGCCTCTGACTGGCCGTATGAGCACGTCTAGCGGCCTTTTCCATACCTCTGGCGACGGCGACATATGTTTCAGCGGAGGAACTAATATGCCCTTAATCGCCTACCCAGACGGCTATACGCCTAGCGGGCAATCCGTCTAAGAGGCAGCGATCGACCCCGCGCCAACGATCATGGTCAAGAAGAGCTGTCGATGAAAGGATCCGAGGTTGATGAAGAAGAGAGAGGGCGAGTGGAAGGGGGTTCCCTGTAGAAAACGAAGGCGGTAGAGAACAAGCACGCGCACAACAGCTACATTACGTCGTATAATAGCCGCGAATTCTTAGTGGATGTAAATTAGGAGCTGTGTAAGTTTAAGAGTATGTTGGCCGTAAATGGTTTTACTAGATAGAGGGTTAAATAGTATGGCTACCATCTCTGGTAAGCTATCTAAAGCTCATTAGTCGCCTCACCTTCTCCTACTAAAAACCACTAAAACAACAACTCTTTGTAAAAGATGGATTCTAGCCTTACTCTATACTTTCAAAATTATAGCGCACGTCAGCAGGCGACTACTTAAATTAAAGGCGACGGGTCGCATACTTGGCAATAGGGGCCGAATCGGCGCTTCTTAATTAACAACATGGTCAAGGGTGGACAGACTATTTGCCAAGGTCGACCGCTCGAGATGCAGAAACTGGCAAAGAAGTCGTATTTTTGTAGCAGGAGCAGCTTAGTGTAGATTTAAAAGGCAAGTTGGCGTCCCGTCAAAAGGTTCAACGCCCCCCCGGGCGGGACAGAAAGACACAGATCTACGGCACCCTAGTTCTACCCAAACGATCTTGATGAGACGAAGAGCTATTTATCTTGTGATGGAGTTTATATATGCCGGCCCACAGGACTTTTACACGCCCAAGGCATTTTCGGCCCTCGACCGACTTTCGAGCCTTTGTAGATAAAGGGCTACATCGTCGTCCGCTTCGACCGAATTGGGTACGAACTAGCGATTAAAGACGTTTCACAATACATGCTATATAAACGTCAAAGACGCCGGGTTCCCTGATTAAATTGCCTAGATTCGCGCCGCCGCCAAAACACGTCCGTTTATGGACTTGTCACGGGTAGGCTGCTACGGCTACTCTGCGGGCGAGACGCCGACGCCGCGGGCAGAGCGCAAAATGTTTGCATTTTTTTATTTTTACAAAAAGCACTTGCAAAATTAGGATTTTGGCTGATGCCACTTGTTGTTTGGGGACCCATGTGCCCCGCGTATGTACATTATATATATCTGTGCGGTACGTGGGTGCATGAGGCTAAACAGGAGCTCCTAGGTTGCCAGCATAAGCTGCTATATATATACATAAAGGTTTAATAAAAAAAAGAAGGGATTAAAAATTACTTTATAAAGATTTAGTACAACTGTTAGCTATTCCTTGGCTATTTCCTAGCTGCCTTCTTGCTCTTTCGCTTCGCCGCCGCCTTGGTGCTGTGACATGGGGCCGGGGCAACATGTGAAAGCTTGCCTCAAATCAACCTTTACTTGAACACGTAAAATTTGCACCCGAGAATTCAGACGTTTCCCTCTTCAGTTTCGGTTTCTGGGCAACTGTGCTACACACTCTATGGTGTCGCACTAGCACATTTGGATGGCCAGGACGTCTCCTCACGCCCAAAAACCTTGTACGACCCGGGATTTCAAGACCATTTCCCATAATAGCCCGAGCCCGATATCGATAGAAGACATGTTCCACTTGGCATTAAGACATTATCCCTTGGCATTGTCTTCTGGAGTTGTCAAAGGAAGAGACATGGAAGGTTGTCTCCCATGAGTCCCATCGTTGACCGCCCCGATCTCAACACTTTCAAGGCCTGTATTACAATCTCAATGTCTCAAATGAGAGCCTTCTTTCTTTCAAAGCTTTTTTTTTTCCCTTGTGGCAGCACTTGTCCCGCAACTTCATGGACGCCGTTCAATGCAGCCTGCCGACTGGTAGCCGTTGACGGACCGCGGTTCGCGCCCGCTTACCGACGCGCACAAGCCGATGCAACTTAAGCCATTGACATCAAGCCACCCCTCGCGCACTGATCATGGATGTGTTACCACGGGGCGGAAGCTTCTTGACTTGCTGATCCGGGTGCTCTTACGCGTCACCGGGTGTAAAAACCGAAGCTATTTGTACGCTCTGGACTTTGTTAACCCCCCGGCCCTGCGCCCTCAGCTGCATCTTACCCTGCAAGGGGCTTCTTCCGTGTCGACACATCCTAGATACTTAGCACCACGACTCTGTGGCACAGTGAATGGGTTAGCTGTCAAACATGGAAGTTGCAGCCAAGTGCCGCTAAAATATTAGCCCTGCCATGTGCCTTGCCCAATCGCGAAACTTGTATGACTACGCGCGCCTGTCTCTCGGCCAGGCTGCTACCTCTCCCGCCCGCATGTATTACCAAAGATCTCTTGATAGCAGAGGAACTGATATTTGAAAGGTGTGCCAATGATTGGCCATTCCTGTTGCAGGGGCCATCTCTGTTGCCGGAGATGCTCTCCAATATCGGTACCATTATGCATGGTGTCAGGCCGGCACAAAGGCCCGTTTGCCTTGCAAGGCAAAGAAAGGAATGGGAAGAAAGGGTAGGTAGCATCGGAGCATACGTACGCAGCGGAGTTAACAGCCGACGTCTTTAGATTCAGCGCAAAAGGCCAAAGATGGCACTATTCTCCGCATGAAGCATGCATGGATCCCCTTGACGGCGTATCACATGAGTGTCTGCCGCCGCCTCTCGTTGCGGCGACAGATGGGCTCGCCTGTTGAGGATCCATCTTGACCATGTATACGGAGTATCCACAAGAAAAATGGCAGCGGCGTCGGAAAGTCAGCCCACATTAGCAAAACGGCCATCAATCGAATCATGTTTGGCACCAATTCGGCATTCTCTCTGATGTGGCGTGTTGGAATAAAAACATGTTGGACGTTTGCCAGAGGGTTAAATCGGGAGGCATCTTGATCCACTGTCCGTGCAGGCAAAACTTGTGTAACCCCGAAAAATGCTTGTCTTCATTAGTTTCCCACTCATGTGGCACTACGAATACTCCGTACTGACTAATGAATAGGTACCTAGGTACTCCGTAGTTAGTGTTGTTACGGAGTCCAGTGCCTCCAGGTAATTCCGAGCAGCATTATTGTATGGGGAATTGGTCGTGATTTGCTCTGAATTACCTGATACCCACTATACTATCACAGCTACTGCACTAGCCAGCTGGCTGTGCACTTTTAGCAATACATCCAACAACACCCTGATCAATTCTAGAACGAGCAGGCAGATAAGAAGCACGGCAGGCCAGTTTGCGACATGCATAATTTGCAATCAAGTATTTTGCGACATCTGCCCGTCAGCAGTGCCTGCTCAGCTTTACTGTATCCCACCGAGCATTGTATTTATCGCCCAGATGCCAGACAACTAGCCGGCCGAGACGTAACCTCGCTAGCACGTGAATCTGACGCCGTCATCAATTCGAGCCCAACACATCGCATCTTTGTTTTCAAGAAAAATCAGCCCGTTGGATGCTAAAGACTTGTCATTGGGGACGTTTCGAAACAATCATGACACACTCCGAGTAAATCAGAAAGCCGGTACAGTAAGAATGCGTCGTACTGTGAGTGATATTCTTGTGGATATACTTAGTTACCAGATAGCACAGCGAAACGGGTCCTCGTCTTGGCTACATAGCCATCGCCATTTGGAGTAGGTGAATATGAAAAGAGACACATGTCAAAAGCGTGTCGAGCACGAAATACTGCTTGTCAAGCAAAGACGCGCTTGAAAGTTGGATGGCCAAGGGTGGGGCTCTCCACCTGCCCCAAGACAAAGACCAGCGGCAACACGCGAGGCCCGCTAACTAATACCTAGGTATGTAGGTAGCCAAGCACAGCAACAAGCAAGAGTTAATAACAAACGTCCAACACAGCCATTTGAACGAGGTGCATACAGTAGCGCAGCTCACCGTCAACCCCTGCACCAAGAGCAATCTCCACATACGAAAGGTTCCCGTGGATGCAAGGCTAGCGCTAACAAGAAACGCCAGCTTTGCAACCGAGGTGAGTTACGCTCCTGCTGACCGAGGGCATTGCGACAAGTCGCTTTCGTGACGGATGCCCATCTGTATCGCAGTCAACTTGGCTGACCTTTGCTCTCAAATAAGACCAGGGACATGGACCTTGGGAGGGATCATACCTGCAGGCATCATGGAGTATTGACAGCACAACGATCCAGTCTCCAGATGCCCCAATATGCAAGCTCTGGGGTGGGCGGCAGTCTGATGTGTGGCCAACAAAGCCATTGAGAGCTCCACTGCGGAATCTGGTACGAGCACTCTGACGGTCTGACCCAACTCATCCGTCATGACAGGCCGCAGGGACCAGAAGGATGCGGCTCTAGTGTATCCGAGACCAAAAAAATAAATATCTGCTCGTCTTTTCAAAGGGCTCATGTTGCATCGTAACAGCCAAGCGTCAGCAGACACTGACTCTGTAGTAGTTGGTAGTTACCAAGTAGAAATGAGAGCCTAGCGAATCGTGTAGGCGTATGGATAAGTTTTGGACAATTCGATGCCCACTCGAGCCGAATTGTGGCACCTTTCTCGTGTATCGTAAAAGCCCGACTGGAATCGCTTTCTTCAGACTCGACTGATTGACATACGGCAGGCTACCGTGGCATTTCGAGTACAGTCAAGTGGCACTCGCGTATGGTGCAGAGATGCAAGCTTTATAATAGCCCAATGTGCAAGAAGCTCGCGGCAATAGTGCCTCCAAGAACGAGGAATGAAGATGCAAAGTATGTCGTGGTATGGCGATTCAGTGTAAGCGAATGCCGTTGAGGCTCGCATGAGACTGGGGGTGGCTCGTTATTGGGGAGGGTTAGCGAAACATGCAGCAGTAACTACTAGCTATTATTAGCGTGACGTGGCGCGTGGCACGACTTGCCGAGAGACAGCTGTAAAAGAATCAAGCAGCTCGGCAACTGCATTGAGCTGAAGATTGCAGAGAAACTGTCAAGGCCAAACTGTAGGACAAGAGACAGTGGCAGTTTGTAGCAGTGTATGACGAAGGAGTGTGTCAAGTAGGCGCAGGCGCAAGAGTAGCCGTCGTCGCACAAGAACCAAGGACCAAGGACATCTGCGGGCCAAGAGGTTGACGACGGCTGGAGGCTGGACCCTGCTTGCCTGCTTATTTCTTTGCTGCTGACGGCAGCCGGCAGGACCATGCTGGTCGGATCCGCCGATCCCCCGAGGTGGAATTGTCCGGCATCGCGTGATATGGCTGGAGAGGCAACATGGAGCAGTCATAGGGCGGCGAAAGTGATGAAGCGATTCGATTCGGGTAGGCGCCCGAGCCTGTAAAGAGGGCGCTTGGGCAGAGCCACTCGCGAGGCCGAGATGGCAAGCAATCGAGAGGCCTGGTGTGTTGGAAGCCAACCAGGATAGCTACAAAGCAGGGAGCTAACTGGTAACTAGCGTTGAGAGGAAGCTGTTTGGAGAACTTGGTCCTTGAGTGGCCCCCCCGCGCGAGCTAGCAATCCTGGTCCATCGAGAATGCAAGGGTGCCAGGCGTGCCAAGAGTTGTTGGGTGGGATGCTTGGGATGCTTGGGGATGAGGAGGAGTCGAGAGTGTGGTCTGGAGTATCCGTATCATGGCAAACCTGGCAAGGATGCGTACTGATAGACGGGGACGGGGGAGTCGCAGTGTCTGTGGGCTTGCAAACGCAGAGTGCAGGCAAGACAAGAGAGGCGGGCAGGCAAAGGCTGAGCGAGAGGATACGATGGTGGTGGATAAAAAGTGAGCCGTGGGTAGAGAGATGGTTGGAGTCGTTAGTTGGTAAATCAGCGTCGAGATGGAGAGGTGTAGATGTAGAGAGAGCAGTGAAGACTCAAGAGGGGGAGGATGGTGGAGTAGCAGTTGTTGATGGATGGATAGGTAGGTAGTTGTCGGTTGGTGGCTTGAACTGACGAGTACCTTAGCTCTGTACATGGAGGGTACGGATACCGTCAAGCCCACTGTAGTTTTAGTGGACTTGTACCTAAAAGCACCGAGTTAAATGCTGATCGGGGAGACTTTGGTGGCCTAGGTGGCTTTGGAGGCTTTTGAAGACTTTGGAGGCTTTGTGAGGCCCGCCTGAGGGACCTTGGCTCACTGGAAGCTCCACCCTTTAGTGGCTGTACGTGGCTGTCAGTGGCTGTCAGTGGCTGTCAGTGGCTGTCAGTGGCTGGAGCCCACTGTAAGCGCCTGCATATGGCGCCTGCAGGTGATTACCTGTACCTGGGTCTTGGTGGTTGGCCGACGCAACACCACCTGTAACTTCTCAGAGTATCTACTACGTTGGCTGTGGCATGGGCGCAGCATCGTACGTATGTACGCATCAAGGTGCACGTCGAAAAAAAAATATTTAATGAAATACATCATGATATAGACATGTACGCCGACATCAAGACAGCAAGCCTTGTTGTCAGAATATCTGCATTATTGCCTACGAGGTGTCTCATTCAACAATAAGCGCAAGTGTTATCCGTAGGCAGGTTGTACAGCCCGGGTACTGCCCGCTGCCCGCTCCCGTCTGCAACAAACCAGCTCTGTTTAGCGCTGGCAAGGTAACAATTTAGCACGCTAGAAGGCTGGTCATCCGTTGGCCAGTGGCAGGTGCGCGCAAAGTACAAGCCTCGTCCAATTGAAATAAACATAAAGGAAATAAGAATAAAAACGGGAATTAAAAACAAAGCACCAACTTTAAGCTGGGTAATTTGGTCACAACTACCTCCCTCTTACCTAGGTAGTACCTAAATAGTTGCCTTTGCACGCACGTAACCGGCATCGTGCAAGCTTGAAAAAAACGAACCCACCCCCCAAAAAAAGCCGCCCAGGTCCATCTCTGCCCTCTGCGATGCATCCAACCCACTGCTCCTCCAGACGTGACATTGTACACATGCACTTGTCCATAACTAAATAGACCCTCTCTCTCTTCCCCATCTTCGTGCATGCCAGTTATGGACCTAACTTATGGCTTGTCCTCGAAGCCCAGTCTTTCTTATTTACTATCGGCACGCTTGACCTACCTGGTCTGGCCGCACATGCACACACCCCGAGGTGTCCTAAACTTGCCTCTCAACCGCCAAGCTGCTGTCAAACTATATATCCCATTGCCCTCCAGACGTGATGCTCATCCCGCCGCGTCCTTTTAACCCGTTTAGCTGTCCCTCTTCCCGCATCATCCCTCTTTCCAACCGTTTCAATTGGGTTGGTGTGATTCACGACATGTTTCTGCTCTTTTCAACGATAATCTAGCCCTTGCCGCCTCTGGTTCCCTTGTCAGCCCCCCCCCCCCCCTCCCTGGTCACAGCCGTCTCTCGCTCTTCACGCTCGCTCTCTTGTTCCTCCAAGGCGCCAATTACTACCCTCGTTTTCCCTCTGCACTCTGCCTAATTGAAAGAATTGCGCCTGATTCAGAGAGTCCTAGAGTCTATTGAAATCTCATCATATCGCATTGGCTTGGTCCAGTCGCTTAACTCCTCACATCGCCCTCCCGTTTGCTATCCTAAATCCCTGCCAGGTTCGCTTGTTGGCTCTGCAACAACAACAAACACTTTTGCAATCTTCTTCTCTCGGCTGGCTATATAATCTCAGAGATTCCTACAGTCTTACTTTGCTCTTTGCCAAGTCATTGAGATCGTCTCTTTATTTTTGCTGCCACGACTTGACAGCGCATGTTGCTCCTACCATCCATCGCCCTACATTGCTGCTAGCCTTGCTACTCAGACACGAGGCTCCACGCCACCATGGAGCAATTGCAATTCGACATTGATCATTTAATCAGGCCATTCTTCACCTTTCCGACATGGTCCTGGCTATCAACTGACTTTTGGCACTCTGCCACTTTTTGGTCTGTTGTTTTTTGGCTTCTCTGGTAAAGTTGAATGGCCCGCTCCTTATGCTTGCGGCACCGACTTACACAGCAATATTTAGGCTTCATCGCTACATTCGCCTCTTTGTTCACTGCGTCAGCCACTGGATGTACAAATCCAAGCCCATCGCAGCCACGCCAACCTTTACTAACGAGGATGTCACCGTTGTTATTCCAACCATTCATAACGTGTTTGAGGAGCTTCGCCCTTCGCTTCAGAGCATTCTCGCCTGCAAGCCGGCGGAGCTTATCCTGGTGACCACCCACGACAAGAGAAAGGCTCTGGACAAGCTGGTTGAGACACTGGGATACCCTTGCATTCGTGTCTTTGACACTCCCATTGCCAACAAGCGGCTGCAGGTGTGCGAGGCCCTGCCCCACGTCAGGACTCCCATTACCATCATGGCCGATGACGATGTCACCTGGCCGTCTACCCTCATGCCCTGGATCCTCGCTCCTTTTGAGGATCCCAAGATGGGTGGTGTAGGCACTAACCAGCGCGTTCGCCGCGAGTGGGATGCGCCCTTGTCTGATCGCATGTGGAACTGGCTCGGCGCCGCCTACATTGAACGGCGCAACTTTGAGATTTCGGCCACGCACAACATGGACGGCGGCACTTCTTGCATGTCGGGTCGGACTGGCGCGTATCGTTCCGAGATTCTGCAGAGCCACGACTTCCTGCACGGCTTTAAGAATGAGAAATGGCGAAAGTGGATTCTCAACGCCGACGACGACAACTTTGTCACTCGATGGCTCGTCAGCCACCAGTGGAAGACGTGGATCCAGTATGAGCGTGAGTGCGAGCTCGAAACGACGCTGGAAAACGGTCCCAAGTTTCTCTACCAGTGCACCCGCTGGGCGCGCAGCAACTGGCGCAGCAACTGGACCAGTCTCGTCCGTGAGAGGCACGTTTGGGTGTAAGTTACAATACAAATCACACAACACACACACACACACACACACACACACACACTTGTCGATCCCGACCCAGCAACTTGCATGCCGCTAACACACAAGTTTTCCCCAAATCATGCAGCCAGCAGCCATGGTGCACTTATGCCCTGCACTTTGCAACCTTTACTTCTCTCGCCTTTGCCATCGACCCGCTTTTGCTGGCCGCTGGCTGGTGGGCCACAGCTGACTGGCATCTTGGCAGTCGCCTCTATGCCTTTTGGGCCCAATTCATCTTTATGTTTGCCTTTACCAAGGTCGTCAAGCTCATGGGCCTGTTTCGCCGCAACCCGGCCGACATTGCCTACCTTCCCCTCTCCATCGTCTTTGGCTATTTTCACGGTCTGATTAAGCTCTATGCACTCATCACTCTTAACATGGTACGTTCCCACCCCTCGGCCCTCCCCCTCGGCCCTCCCTCCCCCTCCCTCTCCCCCTCCACCTGCCTCTATCGGCCTGCAATGCCCTGTCGTTGGAGCAGTGCTAACACTCACCTGGCAGACGTCGTGGGGAAGCAGAGCCGACGGTGACACCAACGACGAACAGCGTCTCGCCCCCGCACCGCGACCATCCGTCGTTCTCAAGACACCTCCGGGTACCGACTCTCTCGTCCGATTCAATGTACGTCACAAGGGACGATCTGTACAGCATCAGGACGAGCAGGACGCAACTTGGGAGAAGCGGGGGTGCGCTGCCTACGACTCTGGCACCTCCTATATTCCCATCCGAATCACCAGCGCTATTCCGGACGGCTCAATGGGCTACCCCGGCGAGCCCATGGTGTCTTCCTATTGAGCATCGATTGGCTCTATGCCAGCTTGCTCCTGTCTTGTTTCCATTCTCGTTTTCATTTTCTTGTCTTTTCCCTTGACCAACTTGTACCACCAACGGCATGCATTACCTCGAGAGGTACACAGCACTCTCCACGAAAACAGGTTTTATACAGCAAAACCAGTTTGCTTCGGATCTATGAACGGAATCTGTCTTTTCTTCCTTGTCCTTTATTTTGCCCGTTGGATGGCCAGAACTGCCTTCTACAATGTGTCACGAATAGACTACAGGAATTGGGGTGTTAAAAGTTGATTTTTCTTGTTTTTCGAGGATGGATGCCCGGATCAGCGCACGCATGAGCTTTTTGCTTCTTAACAGCATTTAATTGGGAGAAGAACGGGGCGGCAAAGCAGCATCGAGCCAGCAGGCAGCGTGCATGGGCTGTAATCGAGTCGAGCAGCATGCTTGGTCAAATTGAGCGATTGTAGGAGAAGTCAGGGCCAGTTCCACTGGCACATGTCGATAGATGATTTTCACAACTTAACTACAGCCTCGTTTGGCAGTAGCTCTCATATTCGGTTCGGAGACGACCGATCAAACCTTGCGTGGCACTCCGTAGATGAGGTCGCAGATGAGATCCATGACGCAGGGTGGCCTGCAGCCCGTCGCTCTTAGTGCCGTCGGGCGTGTGGGCATGCGCTGCTCGGCCCCAATATCAGGATTCTTGCAGATGGCCCTTGACCATGCAGGTTCATGGAGCATATGTGCAGGCCGATAATTCGATGAAGCAGGGATGTGTGCGTGTGTGCTGTCAGGATGAGGCTTGCATGCTTCGTCGAGTGGCTTGTCCAATGACAGACACAAGCTTTCCCTTCTGCAGTATGCTCTCTTTTCGCTCCGCAGCCCTGTCTCATGTCGACGCATACTCTTCTACGCCATTGTTGCCTCCGTGACCAGCCCTCGATGGCTCGATATGCAACAAGAGCCAGAAAGCTTTTGCTTCTACCCTCTCCATTATTGGGCTGGCGGGGCCAGATGCTACCTTGCTAATTAAGCATTTACGCGTGGGCGCCGGCTTACAACTTGAGCTAGATGATGTAAAACGAAAAGGCAGAGATGATGAGTTGTTATGAACCACTGTCGATGGCCCTTTTGGCTTGACAAGGGAAGAGACGCAGAGCTGGCCACGGGGATAGGACCCTGTCTTTTTGCTCGCGCGGAGAGAGGGCTTTCCTATTCGGGGACTGATGAGGGGAGAAGACACTCGGGACAGATTGGGTGTCGTGAGGGGGAGGCAAGATGGGGAGCCAATTGCAGACAAGCCCGTCACGTAATGGCTACGCGTGCCTCGTCCCTCGTAACAATGTGGCACGCCAATTAATGCGATTTTCTAAACTAGCTGGGATCTGGTTCCTATTCCCATGCCAAGAGCCGTCGATACTAAAAGAATACGCCGGCTGTGGGTGTATCATTTGCGCAGCTCTCTCTCTGCTCTTTTACTCGGTACTCGATCCGTGTCGATATCCGAGGCTTATTATTACAGAGTAGAGTACTTTGTTCATCGAACCTCGATGTTTCATATACCACGCCTGGGGGGGTGGGGGTGGGGTTCTTTTATCAGTCAGGCAATGAATTTGGCAAGGCAAACGTGGGAAAAGCTAGAAACTAAGTAGCAGACGTCGAACCCCAATGCCAATCGCCTGCCTAAATGGGCTTGCAGTAGTAACCTTGATCGCCCACGTCGGCTAACTACAAATCGAAGCCCAAAAGTAATCAATAATTTGAACTGGCAATAATAAAATGTTTACAATTGTACCGAGTATGTACATGCAGGGTTGTGAGGGGTTGTGGTGGAACCGTCCGACGAGCCATGTGCATGGCAGGCGGCAGTTTTGGCTGGGGTTGATGGTTGCACATGCATCATGAAGATTTTATTCATTTTTTTTTTTTAATTCCTTGCAACTTTTTTTTTCTCTTTTTTCGTATTAACCAAGTTTGAAATTGATGAATTGGATCAGCATCAATTGCAATTACTTTTCTGAATAGAGTGCGTAATGCGTGATGCGTAATGCGTAATGGAGCGCTGCGTTGTGGACATGGCGCTACATGGTAATCGGGGCCTTTCTGGTTCCCCTCTTTCACTTGATACGACGACGACGACGTCCGCACACGCAACCATGCATTAAACTAAACTACTGGTAGTTACATACAGTAGTTGGGTTGGGTGGGCGAGGCTCTCAGCGTCGCCGATCCAAAAGATAGGGCGAAAGCTGTGCGTGTGCCTTTTTCGGAAAAAAGCTTGTCTCTCTCTGTCTCTCTCTCTCTACGTATTTGTTTGGCTTACTCTCTCTCTTTCTCTTTGCGACGTCTTTGCCAGCTTATTACTGTTCAATGTACCGAGCATATAATGACTTTTTTTTATTGTCTGATTCGAAGAAAAGAGTTTGATGAAAAATCGGGCGCTTTTTTTTTTTGCAAAGACGTTCCGTCGTTGTGCGCAAGTTGTCGAAACCCGAAAACCAATATCGGTGCCCATATGGCTTGCAGCTGCAAGGAACAGGCATCGCGGACACGATGGGGCTTACCTCGAGAAAAAAGCCAAGCAACGTGCTGGCGGCCTCGAATTTGACAACACAAAACGAGAAAGCTTGCTGTGGAGATGGAGCGAAAAGCCTCGTTTAAATGGAGAATTTCCACACAAGCTTTCGCCGCTCGCTATCCCACAGCAGCCAGCCAGCCAACTGTTGCTCTTGCCCCCCCCTCTTGCTCTCCATAGTCCCTCTTCTCAAATCGCGCGCATCTGAGAATATGTCGTGATTACTGGTACCCTCCCGGTCTGCGCAGAGACGAGGGGTCTCCCATGAATATCCACTCGGGGCCGAGGACAGGCTGTCCTGGACAGCTTGGAGGGGGAGGGAGGGGTGCTTGGGGCGTTGGAGATGGGGGCTTGCGCCGAACGAACCCCTCTGTTGCATTGGGTGGGACAGACGAGACAGTCTTTTATTATTATTATTATTATTATTATTTATTTTATTAGCCTCGCTCTGTTTCCGAGCCGCTTTCGAAAAGTTTGCAAGGAAGAAATTCCCCGGGCTGGCACGGCTGGGTGCTCGGTCAGGGCGCGGATCTGACCCAATAAGCTTTTACGATGCTGGGGCGTAAGCTCCTGCAACAAAGTGCGATACACCTCTAAAATAATTATGTACATTTATTACCAGTATTTAGATAGCCAATGGCTCTTTTTAAAAAAGACTATTTGGAGCAAACAATCACCGAGGTTGATTAATCTCCACACGACATGGGGAGCGGCAGTTCCCGCAAGCGGTCCGCAAGCAAAGACCCCATCCGTGCCCTCATCCAGTGTCTCGGCACGCCAGGAAAAAAAGACTCACCGCGGTGAATTTACCTGTTCACCAAGGGAAAAAAAAAAACAAGATCTCAACCCCCATTACATCTCGTCTACGTAATGTCTCGTGCAACAGAACCGTCATCCGGCAGAAGCAGAGTGCACTTTTTCGCTAATACTTGCAGCGACATGCACGTTTCCCCAGCATGCCCTCCCTCAGGCCCCGTTCGGCAAGGCCCCCAGTCCAAAAAGCAAATAACCCAGGGTCCCCCCCTTTTTATTTATTATCGTCTATCCGTTATAGACGCCACAGTGCGGCTCGCCAGGGTTAAAAAGGGAAAGCAAAAAAAAAAAGGCAAAGAACGAAGCGGGCACCCCGCAAGGACCGTGAGGAAATACTCGGACGAATATTCCCGTCCCAGCCCTGTGGCTGAAAAAGAACGATAAACACGTTGCACGGTACGGAACACGTTGTAGAAAGGCAAAAAAAAGAAGCACAAGCGGCCGTTTTGCACCGGGCAAAAAAATTGATTGTGTTTGGCAAGTGGGCAAGCCATTTCTGCGCCGAGTCCAAGACCCATTTCTTTGATAAGAGACGGCGTCACAGTTACATACGGACAAGACGGATGTAAAAGAAAAAGAACAAAGGCGCCACTCGGCGACCACTACTAACTAAAATGTGGGCATCTTGGCCCTCTTTGACTCAGTGGTTTTTCTTTTCCGGTTCTTCACCTGTAACTCTTTTTTTTTTTTTTTCCTTCTTCTTCTCCCATTGTACAATACGGGATCGAACCAATCAAGAACTTGCAGACACGTCAAAAACATGCAAAAACGGCCGTTTGAGAACTACCGTTTTTGTCCTGTCATCGCGCTCCAGTTCTCCGCAGCAAACAGAGTCATCCCCGGGGGATGGAGAAACGAGGGCTTCTCGTGGAGAGAGGGCTTCTCGTGGAGACGATGTATGCTTTGCATATTCCCAAATCGTTATGGAGCCAAGAGGGCTAGCAAGAAACAAAACAAAGTAATGCAAGCCAGGGTCTTTTTTTTTTTTTTTGCCCTCTTCTTCTTCTTTGTTTCTTTCACCATCATCTAGCCCAAGCCCGCAACAAGGCTCGACAAGAGGGGAGAAACAAAAAGAAACATGTCATTCTCGGCGCGGCGCCGCTGCAAATAATACACCAACCTTGGCCCAAGAGGAAAAGGAACTCTAGCAATCCGAAATCCTTGTGGAGCAGCCCGCTCAATGGCTTTCTTGACCCACCGAAATGCGCTTTGTCATTATCCTGTTATCCGTACTTTGTAACTTGTTAATCTCGAATTACTTTTTTTCTTCTTTTTTTTTTCCCCTTGTGAGACAAGGATGCGAGAAGCATGAACAAGATTCGAGAAAAAAAATGACAGATTGATTAAAAGGCCTAGACACGGTCTTTCTGCAGATAGACGAGTGCCCAATGCCACCCATCGTCCGTCTGTGGGAGGGTGCAGACTTGCAGTTCGACAGCCCCATGATGCTACCTCTCCAACCAGGGCCAGGGTCCTCGAGGGACAGTTGGCGCGGTACTCGTAAGGTACTTAGTTGTGCAGTATCTTGTTCTATTTATTAACCCATCCCTCGATTTTATGACATTGATTTATTTATTTTATTGTTTTTTTTTTTTTTTTTTGAAAAAATACTCTTTTCTTTTCCACCGGCAGTAACTCCGTTCGTGCATACAGGTGTGGCGTGCGGCGCTGGGCTTAGTACGAGGACAAAGAAGCACGATGCAACCGTGAATGTTGTTGCCTCTCCTCCCCTTTGACGGGAAAGGGAACCACGCTATATCTTAACTCTCCAGCTGTTCTTCTACAGCCACACGCGGCGGAGCCAAAAAAAAAAAAAAAAAAAAAAAAAAAAAAGGTGCCGCTGCAGGGCGCTGCTTATCCGAGCTCTTTGTCTTCTTTCTCGACGCTGGGCTGTCTCGGATAAGAACAACAACAACAACAACAACAACAACAAACACAAATACTGCGGGAGGACGTTGGCGGGCGCAGGTAGGTACCTAGGCAGGCAGGCAGGCAGGCATGCAGGCAGGCAGCGTGTGCTAGTCCGAGGCTCCGCGCCCGGCCTCGGACCTTGTTTCCGGTATTCCTGATCGCTCGTCCGCCCCGGAGAGCATTCCCGGAACAGGATCCTGATCGGGAGTTTACAGCAGGAGAAGAGGAGGGGGGGGGGGGGCACAGGTGAGATGGCAATGTCATGCTGAGACACACACGGGGCTAGCATCGTGAGAATTCGCTACTACATACTATTTACTACTACTACTCCCAAGGCCGAGCAATGGAGCCCGGATGCAGTTGTTTTTCTGGGGCCAGGCCTGCGCGTACAGACACACACCAAGTGTCGTAATGCTGCATAGACGAGAATCGAGTCGGAACCAAAGAGACTGACTGCGAGCGTTCTTTATTAAGACATACATGCCTTGTGCCGATACGACTCGCTTTTGGTGGCATATGGTTAACGATTCGTGTTGAGCACCGACTACAAGGTCCCGACACGGCACTTCTAGATACGCCCCCCCCCCCCCCCCCCTTATAATAAACAACGACGAGTGCGTCAACAGCCATCATGCTGTTGCTTTCTTCTTCTTTTACAACGGCTTTTTGGCTTGCATGCAAGATGCGCCGGCGATGTGTGCGCGTGGTTGGGTGTATGTGTGTGTGTGTGTATACATGTTTCTATGTGTGTCGGGGTCCTCCTCTGCCTCGAGAGTGGGCAAAGCTACAGAAGAAGAAGAAACGTCAACGGCAGAGGTGGGAAACAAAATGCATCTCACCGTGGCGTCATATGTACTCGCCAAAAAAGAGTTCGGTCTAGCCCTTTTTATTATGCAAAGAACGCACAGGCCGATCGAGGCTGCCCTCTTGTCGCTTCGCCTTGTCAAAGAACCCAAGGTGAGCTATCACATGAAAGCCGCCTACGATGCACCACAGCCATGAACAAAGCCACAAAACGACGATAAAAGAATTCGTTATATTCAAACGCTCAAAGATAAAATGACTCGTCGTACTCATGTTTCGTGATTCCTATACGAAGTGAATGAAAGAACAAAGACGCCTCCCTGCGTCCTTAACTGGCCACAGACGTGCATGTGAAGATGTACCACACCAAAACTCCTTTGTACCATCCTTTGTCATGAGCTCCTCCTCCAACGAAAGCACACTGGGTGAAAGAAGAAAAGAAAGAGAGAAAAAAAATTCTCTTTGACTCCTCTTCCTGCCTTTAGCATATCCTACCGCCAAGATACTGGACATTTTCTCGAACTTTGTCTGTCACCAGCCCCTCTTCGCCAGTGTACACCCATCCGACTGTTTCGGCCCATGCTTCTGGATATGGCAGAGGCAGCTCAATAGTGTCGCCGACACGGACTTGGTTTGACATGATGATGGAAGCTAGGATTGGCAGATAGGATCTCGCATATGGAAAGTCTATGTACAGTTTGTATTAGTATACTGGTACTGGACGAGTTTGGTGGTTGGACGGATATCAACTTACGCATCGGGATACTATCTGGTACCAAGTCTCGTCTCAAACGAGTGTCCCTTTTCGAGGGTACAGTCTTGGTGCCATTTCTCAGTCGCCTTGTTGTCAAGGCTTTATTTGTGTCTACAATGGCAGAGAGAAGCTCCTCGCGGTCAAAGTTGGGTGTCGAGGGCGAGCGAGAGGGCTCTGGGACTGTGGCATTGATCAAGCTGCGATCAAACTTGCGGCGCAACCCAATCGGACTGTGGCCCTGAGAATGAACCACGGTGTAGATGGTGATGCTGCTTTCGTAGCTTGATACTGGTGTTGTTGGCAGCCGTACCGGCGCGATATTGACGTGCGGCGACTTTTTGTTGCCCAGGTTTGCACGTCCCGTCTTCCACAGGAACTCGCGATACTTTTGAAAGTGCTGCTGGCGAACATCCGCTACCGACGAGCGAGTAACATGCTTGACCGCATGCTTCTCACGTATGGACAGGCTCTTTAGCTGCTCCGTATTAATACGCGGCAGAGATTTGTTGCGGGCATGAGTCTTTGCGGCGCGAGTGATGCGCCTCTCGGGTAAGGTTGATGTCGAGCATGGAGAGCGCCCATCCTTGGTCATAGTATCCATGCTGTCAATCGAGCAATCCGGGGACGGGGATGGGGATGGGAGTCCGTATGAGCGCAGTTTGCTTTCCAGGCCCAAGTAACGAGATTTGATAGAGGCTGACGACATATCTCGAGGACAGGCTGCGTATAAACAGTTCTTGTCTCACTGTGCTTGCGTTGCGTCCAAGTGCGATCGCAGCAAGCAAGAGTGCAAGACGTCAAGAAAGGGAAAGGCTTGGGATGATCTAGAAAACAGTCCCGAGGAGGGTAAAAAAAAAAAAAAAACTTGAAATGGCTTTATTATATATATTGGACTGTAATCCGTGAATGAGATATTGAAATACCTTGCGGAAATCTCCCGAAAGGACCAGCGGACGCTCATGGATCCAGCTGAGCAAGGTAATGTGATTTTCACAGCCACCACACACCCAAGTCTTTCTCATCACATTTTCGTGTATGGGATCCGAGGACCTTGGGAGCGAGAACAAAGAAATCGAGACGCGACGCTGGCCACTGACGATGCGCTGCTCTGCCCAGCGGGTGTCCTGTGCGTCCGGTGTGGCGTCTAAGCCATGCACAAAGGAGGTCAGAACAAGGTGCTATTCGCGGCACCCACTTTCCAACGACAAAGAGGACAAGAGAGAGAGACATTGGCGTGGGGGGAGAGAAAGGGCGCCAAAGAAGCTTAACGAGGCTGCCGTGATTGGCTGGTGAAGGGCAAGAAGGAGAGACATTTTGCTCTAATTTCAGCAGTCACAAAGGGGGACGAGGCTGACGTGAAAGAAGCGCAACCCGGCCGAGAAGATGCTGGCTGCTGGTGAAAGGAGGAACGGCATGGGTGACGGAGTTGACTCAGCTGGCACACGAGGACGAGGCTGAAAGGAGCAACGAGGAAAGAAAACAAAAAGTTTCAAGTTTCTTTGCAACTCGGATGATGGGATGGCAGAGCGAGGTTCAGGATAGGCGCCCGCCAGGCAGTGAGTGGGTGTTGCGGTGACGGCACAGGCTACATCAGTCTGGAAGGTCGATGATGACTAGTTATCACATGGCACCTCGATTCACGGGGTGCGTACAAAGGGACTTTGAACAGCATTGAATCCACATCGTGTGGTGATTTGGGTGTATTGGTTCGGGCAGCAACATGGTGATGGTATCGCGAGTTTTGGAGAGAAATTCCAGAGGCCCACTGCAGGTCGCTGGCAACGCAACTTGGCAAGTTAGCGCGATACCTGTTTGGACCCCCGCCCGTTTTTGGAGCCATCTCGCGGCTTTCCTTCAACTACCAACGTGTCCGATCCACGCCACCACGTCATTTTTCTCTTTTGCTTTGACATTGTGCCACGCCTTCTCGTTCGACCTCGTTTAGAATTTCTTTCTTCTCTTTTTTCTTTTTTTTTTCCTTTTTCTGCTCCTCCAAGTTCTTTGTTGAACTCCGCCGCTGGGTAAAGCCTGCCCCTAATGTCTAATCCCACCTCCTACAAACAGCGAAAGGAGGACTTTGTGTCCAACCTGTCTGGCGGACCCGTGTCCGAGATCAACAATGTCACAGCCGTCGCCCTGGTACGTGCTCGTTCCCATCCGAGATTCTTGTCATCTATCTTTCCGCGTCCGATGCGTGGCTGCAAACCTGGTCGACGCTCGCGCTCCCCCAGACTGCTTGCCTGCACGGGAAAAAAGGGAAAGCAAACTGGCGGAGACAAGGGGGGGAAGGGGAGGGGAGACTGCGGCGGGGGTGGCGGACCTACGGGACGAGGCGAGGAGAAGGACAAGACAACACACGCCACAGCCGCAGTGCGCGCGGAACGGACAGATGGAAATAGCAACTGACAAACTGTCACAGGTTGCCGTGTTACTGTGGTCTGCGCTGCAGGCGCGGCACGCCTTCTTCCAGCCCGCCAGCGCTCTCGGCCATCTCGTCGACTACGGCCTCAACGTCTGCGCCATCCTGCTCGCCACCACACTCTACTCGAACGCGCCGCTTCTGCTCTGCATCTTCCTCGCCACGCCCGTGGCGCTGGTGTACATGCTGCCGCCCTCGGCGCCCAGCAGCAGGAAGAAGCGTGCCGTGCCCCCGCCGCCCCCGACGACGACGACGACGACGACCGATGCGAGCGAGCGAAGCAGAGACCTGGCTCTCGACGCGGTGCCGGTGAAACCCTTTTTGACGACGTACCGCGGCTCCATGCAAATCATCACATACGTTGCCATCCTCGCAGTCGATTTCCGTCTGTTCCCCCGTCGCTTCGCCAAGGTCGAGACCTGGGGCACGTCGCTCATGGATCTCGGTGTCGGGTCGTACGTCTTTACCGCCGGCGTCGTCGCCGCGCGCCCGGTGCTCAAGGAAAAGGCGAGCGGCCGCACACTTTCGCCGTTTACGCGGCTGCTCAAGTCGCTTCGCCATTCGGTCCCCTTGCTGACGCTCGGCTTCATCCGCTTCCTAAGCGTCAAGGGACTCGAGTATGCCGAACACACGACGGAATACGGAGTCCACTGGAACTTTTTCTTTACTCTAGGCTTTCTGCCGCCGTTTGTGGCTCTCTTCCAGGAGATTTTGCGGTTTATCCCGTCGTACGCGGCGCTGTCCATGCTTGTGTCTGGCTTATACGAGCTTGCCCTCTACAAGACTCAGCTCAAGGCATACATCTTGACCGCGCCGCGTGTCGACCTGATTTCAATGAACCGCGAGGGAATATTCAGCTTCCTCGGATATTTGGCCATCTTCCTCGCTGGCCAAGATCTGGGCATGTTTGTGCTCCCGCGCAAAGTGAACCCGCGCAGCGATGCTCGCGCCGGCGTGCAGCGCAACACGTTGCTCATGACAATGGCCGTGTGGGCAGGTATTTGGGCCTTGCTATATAATTTGTCGACGAGCGTATCGTATGGGTTGGGATTGACCGTTTCGAGGCGCATGGCGAACTTGCCATACGTGCTCTGGGTCGCAGCCTTCAACTCTGTGTTTGTGTTCGGGTACTGCCTCGTTGACACCATCTTCTTCCCGGCGTTTTACAATGCAGCCGACAAGAAGTCAGAGAAGGCGGCGTACGAGTTTGCCACTAGCAAGCTCATGCGGGCCTTTAATCGCAACGGCCTGGGTCTGTTCCTTGTCGCCAACCTCTTGACTGGGCTGGTAAACATGACGGTTCCCACATTGGACGTGTCCCCTGTGGCTGCCATGGCCATTTTGCTGGCTTACACTGGCGCATTGAGTATACTGGCAATTGTACTAGACGATTACAACATTTCCATCAAGTTGTAGGGTTCGGCATGACATAGTAGTCTGTGGACAGTATATATAGCATATAATTAGACAGCATATAGCCGTCATTGCTTCTACTAATATTTAGCAGCCTTAATAGCCTATTCGAAAAGTAGTCTGTGGTTTCAATGTCCTCCCCGGGCCACCGCCTACGCGACGGCACTAGTCAATTTGCGAGCTCGGCGGAGCTAGAAAGATGATCAACTGCAAATTTCTTTGGCTCACCGGCGATGTTATTCTGATCCCAATCAGGCATCATACTAAAAAGGCTGCCGTTCAGATCGGCAAGGATCATGCCATCTGGGGCTTCCGTCACGTGTCTTGGAAACTGGCAGGCGGAACGCCCACGCCGTCCAGCCCCAACACTAACGCATCCTTTCCATCAGCCAGGACATCGCTGTATAGCCGCCATGGTATCCCAGCCCATCAATGATCGATTTATCGTGCGATGGGCCGTGATTATCCTATATTGGTTCCTCTCCTTCAGATGCTTCCTGCGGCTCTTCCCGCGGGCTGGCCCCGTCATATTTCTGCCCCGGAGGCTCTGTATCAAGTCCGCGCCCTTCACCTCACTCGCTGAGGCGTCTGCGATGCGCTTTGTCGCCGAGCACACTGCTATCCCAGTTCCCAAGGTGTATAGCGCATTTGAGCACAAGGGGAACGTCTACATTGTCATGGAGCGCATTGAGGGTGTCGAGCTTGCCTATGGCTGGTGCCAGCGCACACCCGAGTCGCGAAGCCGCATCCTCGAGAGCCTTGGAGGCATGATCCAGCAGATGCGCCAGATACCAGCTCCGGCGGGCTGCGGCGTGTCAAACGTAGATGGGGGAGCCATCTACGATGGCAGGCTGCCTGGGGCCGGCTTCTGGGGCCCGTTCCGGACCATCCACGACTTTCATCGAGAGCTTCGCGGCGGTGTAGACGAGCCAGAGTATGCCGGGACCGCGATACCAGAACTCGGGCCCCTCATTGCCTTTCATAACCAGCCATGGCCGTATCCTGTCTTTTCGCACTGTGACCTTAGCTCCTTTAACATTTTGGTCCGCGGTGATGAGGTCGTTGGCATCATTGACTGGGAAACGGCGGCGTGGATGCCACCGTATTGGGAGTACACGTCGGCCTGGAACGTGAGCCCCCAGAATCAGTTCTGGCGGCAAGAGGTAGACCGCTTCTTGGAGCCGCTCCCGAAAGCACTGGCAATGGAAGAGATTCGACGAAAATACAATGGTGACTATTGACAGGCTGCCAGCCAGTGAGTATCTCCTACAACACCATGCATTGTTCTGCTCTATCCATGCTGACTGGTCTGACAGATGTGATCAAATCAACATGCTGACGTGCGTGGGACTCGACCTTGTATTAAACTACTTTACTGATCAACAAGACGAATAAATTCCTCTATCCTACCTGAAGTCTCTTTAACCCACAACATATGTCCCAGTGCCGTTCCACGTAATCGCTAACCTTGACGCAGCCTCGCTTCTTCAAATCTGGGGTTGCGCGCGACGAGCGTGTTGGAAGGGCCACTCGTCTTGCACGCTTGAGTGGCATCAGCCGGCTTAGGGAATCATTTCCCGTCCGTCAGCCATACTGTATGTGGGCACCTGGCGGGTGCTAAACTGACCACGGGGTGCCTGCCCGTCAAACCGATGCTGCTCCGTCTTCTGATGCACGTACCAGAGCGCCATTTCGCTCAGAGTTTCCCAGTCGGGGCATATGCCAAGGGCCTTGCCGTCATTTCTGAGCTTTTCGTACGCCTCTGTGACCCACGACCGGCATGTCCAGCCAGGCAGATTTGGGCGGACGGGCACACCTCGCAAGATTGACTCGACGCGGTCCATTTTCTGGACCTTGGCGGCAAGAATACGGACAAGAATCATGTGGGTTGCCGCGGTTGTGATGTCAACCTCGTCATACTGCCATTGCAGCAGGTGTTGCTTGGCATGATAGCGTGTCGCCCTGGTATTCTCGCCCTCATGTTTGGGCCCAACGAGCAGGGCCCAGTGATACCTAGACAGTTTACGCATTAGGCGACATGCTGGATCACGCGGTAACCCTAGCTCGGTACTAACCCGTCGCCTCCTCGAGCGTAGAGGGCAAGATAGAGTCGAGGCTTGTCCGATGGCATGGCGCAATAGATATGTCTCAATGCGATATACTGGCTGGTAGGGAATGCACTTGTGTGATATTCCAATGTACCGTAATGGTAAGGGGCCAAGTCAGGCCGGGAGGAGGACAGTGGGAGCTGATGACTTCATATAAACAGGACGTGTCCCCGGCCGCTGGCAGTAGCCGCTGTTCCAAGCGCCGTACTGTGTAGCCGCCGTATATGCCACCCTCACGCCTTCATCGTGCCCTTAGCCCCAGCCGGCCAAGGTGGGTTGCATGGTCCAAATCGCAGCATGCAGGCACCCATACCAATCAACATCCATAGTCGCTGCGGGTTGAGACAGCTCGGCGCGTAACTTTGCATACACCAACCGGGCAGCGAACAGACTGCAACGAGCAGCCTCGTTCAACCACGTGGACGTTATATCAATTCTAGATATGCTGTTAGAGAGCCGAAGGGGATCTTGCCAGACAGAGAAAGGGACGTGGTAGTTTGAGCCTACAATTGCCAGAACTCAACCGACATGTGCCGAGCGTCGGGGAGAAGGCCCGGAACTCAGCTAAGGAATTCTGAAATTCGATGAATAATAGATTTCGCCAAGGTACACGACAGTAAACTCAATATAGAGCACCTGCTGCGCGACAAATAACTGCTAGGGAGGGCGCTTAGGACTTAGACCTTTACGGAAATAATATAAGCGCTATCAAATAATTCATTCAAAAGAGGCCTTTTATTTAGTGAAAGCGCCAATGATAGTATTTCTGTCGAAAATATACCTCTGCATTGTCGGCTT
The DNA here is from genome assembly GCA_037289395.1 of Beauveria scarabaeidicola. Classification (NCBI taxonomy): domain Eukaryota; kingdom Fungi; phylum Ascomycota; class Sordariomycetes; order Hypocreales; family Cordycipitaceae; genus Beauveria; species Beauveria scarabaeidicola. Next base: position 11,022 of record JAEIJG010000008.1, on the reverse strand, counting down.
TACGTGCTCTATTTCTTATTAGTCCTAAAATAAGTATAGTTGCTAGCAGAAACTGAAGATCAATTAGCTGCAAGTACAGCCCTTCTCCGGGGGGGGGGGGGAGGCGAATGGAAATGAAAGCGGCGGCGGTGCTATTGAGCACTATGACGCCTGAGAGGGGGCAAAGGCAGGGCGAAGCATGTTATTGCCAGATGAACCTTTGTTGCCAAGACCTTGTTGTCAAGACTTTGTTTCATTTTTTTTTCTTGGTTGTCTTTGTCGTAGGCTACGCGCTTTGTTTTCTTTTTTCCGAATTGGGACTGTTTGAACATGAGCCATCCTTTGAGCTTTGACGCTGGTATACCAGAGAAACAAGGCAGTACAGTTCATGCAATGGACGAACGAATGAATAGATGATTGTGGTGGGGATGGCCCGCCAGCCTTTCTTTCTTCTTTTGGAGCATGAGGAGCTAGTGAGTTATAGCATCATGCAAAGGAATTGGCCGTGAATTGCTGCTATTGCTCTTGGTTGCAATAATCCCTGTTCAGCTGCGGCTCGTCTGGTGTTGTGTGCTTTTTGAGTTTATGCACCATTCCCTACCATTATAGTTATAACGCTCGATGGTTTCTATTTTTGTATGGGGTTTTGCTTTTTGACTTTTGAGCTTTTTTGTTGGACAAGTCGTTTATTATATTCGTTGAAAAAAGTAACTGCGCCGCGGCCTAGTCGATAAGGCATCATATGGTCTTTCAGCTTGAGACATGTGACGCGTCAAAAGTGTCAAACGCGTCAAGTGAGATGTTGCAATCGACCGGCGGTCAAGTGAGCATCAATACAAAAACATTGGAATTTTTTTTTTTTTTCACGCTGCACCTCCCGCGCGGGGTAAGTATCGATTCGAAGCAAGGGAGATGGACGGCTCGAGCTAGCTCCCACGGTTGATGACTGGCCCAAGTATTGATTAGATTGGAACGTGGAACGTAAGTAGAGCGGCCCTCCCTTGCGCAGTGAGGCCTGCACTCGGGCAGCCTTAACATAAGCACAGGCAAGTCACCCATCTCAGGCCATTCCCTCGCATGGACTGGACTGCGATGCGTGGTGGTTGACCGGGCATCGCCGATCAGTGCAGCCTCGCAGGACATGTCGATGCAAGGAACAGCTTCTGGAGGCAGCGTAGAAGGACGCTCCAGCCATGGGTAGGCTCCGTGTCGCCGGGACCTTTGGAGAGACCTGTTTTTAGCATGAAAAGAGATGCAGAAAAGGTGATTCGCGGCTCCCCCCTAGTTACGCCAAGCCGTGTCACGGCGATGGGTGGAGAGAAGAGGGCACGGCATGGCCGAACTGGTATTACCAATGATGAGCGTTTGATAGCAAACTGGGGGAGGCATAATAATAAGGAGAGACCCTAGCGAGAAAACGAGCAATAACTAGCGACGTACTTTGTATTAAGTTGGATAATAGTCCGATGCGCTGCTATTGAATATAATATAATAAGCCGCCGCATCAAGGGGAGAGAACGGCAATAGCGTGTGGGGGAGCGGCGCCGAGGTGAAACCGCACGTTTAATGAGCCACGACCCCGAGGTGAGCACCGCCGCACCAGGAAATGCATCCCCGGCGCTCGACAGCACACCACGCCGGTGTAAGAAGGAGTGAGTGGTAAGGGGGCGAGTTCGAGTTCTTGGGTTGGACGAGTTCAAACGTGCCCATCTCGGAACGGCGTGGTCAAGCAGTGCAACGTATGGCAAGACGAGCGAGACACAAGGTACCGGAAGTGCTAGATGTTGAAATATATCCGAAGTTTTAATTTCAGACTCGAGGGTAATATGTACAAACTAGACTTGAGCAAGCCCATTTACACAACTACTCGGGGCAGAATGGGCCACGGCGCTGACCGAGAAAGACGAGAACTGAAAGTTTTGCAGGACATGGCAAGAAACGCTCGAGTACGGATTACTTTGGCTGACAATTGAGCCAAAGGACTTTCTCCTTCTGGGGCATGTACCTCGAGAGCGGGCGGGCTGATGGTCGCCCGCAAGGACGCGTTTTTCTCCAGGACCCAAGGTTCGCAGAGGAGACAAAGAGCCTGGCGACGCGACGCGTATTCATCACCAGTATCCGTACTCGGTACTTTGTAAAGTTACCAGTAAATTATAAAATAGATATTAGAGTAAAAATACCCATCAGGTTTGTCTCTCGTCATTTGTCTCCCCCTTGCAGGTACGTGTACCTACCCGATGGGCCGCCGAGATGAAGGAGCCAAACTGCGCCTTACTCCGTACTGACATCTGTTTAGCGCCGGTCTCGAGTACAACGTCTTGTACAAAGTAAGTAGCACGCGGAGCCCACGTTGTTACCAGTAATATTCGTATGGAGTTGAGACAAGCCGGACAATGGCAAGCTCTAGATGGTTAGATGGTATCGGAAAAGACGCTGGAGATGAGCACGGCCCACCGGGGAGCACGAGCTAACTCCAGTAAATAGTTGGGTAATAAATAAATATTTAAATATTTAGTTGGGTGATGCTAGGGCTGCGTCCGCTTGCCATGGCCCATGGGTGATGATGCTATCTATTATCAGTGATCACTGCCGACAAGTCATCTCTCATGAACCTGACGGGGCCAGACCCGTGCCGTGTGTGGATGACGACTTATCGAACAATGTAGAGGCATCATCGCTAATAGCCGCAGATGCAGCCTCACAATAATAGGCCCCCTTTGGCTGTCAATAGCTAGCTAGTTTCGTCTTATACATGCATACATGACAATGCAATTTGCGACGGTCTGAATTCTCGTTTCGCCCTTGATCTGAGCTCCTCTTTTTTTTCTTTTCTTCTTCTTCTTTGCGATTTTCTTCTTTTCGTCGGTGCTTCCGTCGTTTGGTTCATAGTTTCCGAAACATCTTTTTCTACTCGAGGGTATTCTTGTCCGCCCCGAGTTCTTTTTGCCGCTCGGTAGGGAAACGCTCAACAGAAGCCCGGCGATATTGAAATTGTTTGTGCGAGGCCTTCAAAGTTGCCTCATCCTCTCTCTGTGAGTCCGGGAGACTGGTCGAGAAGTATTCGTCTCGAGGTGCGAGCAAACGCACAGTAATTAACAAGAGCTTTCGTCTCTCCGGTACGTCTCGTCTTTTATTTTGTCAGTGTCTTCAAGGCCCAGAGGTTGCCCCTGCGCCAACTACACACGCTAAAAAAAAAAAAAAAAAAGAGAGGTACCCGTGTCTAATCTCACGGTTGTTGCAAGTTGCAACCCATTGGTGTCGCTCGCTGTGTGTGGCGTCGTATCGTGTTGGCTTCCTGTTCCTGTCGGTCGCTCGCTGTCGTTCGTCTGAGCGGACTCGTCCTGTCCGTCTATTCGAACTGGACCATTTGCTCTTCTCTGCCATCGGTCAGCCGTTGTCAAGTGGTGCCTTTTACGGCTCGCCTGTCATTCGCGCGCGCCCACCCACCATTCCCAAACCCAAATCTTCTCTCCACTTGGCCGAGGGAAGTGGCTCACAGCTATTTTGCACCATAATAATAAAGAAGGAGAACTGACCTGCTGCTTATTATCGACTCGACAGCTGAGAGCGACTTGTGTGGGTGTAGGGTCGCGCCGCAGACGAAACACAACCAACCGACCTGCATAACGCATCAGCATTGTTGACGCCACAGCGCCCACCTCGGTCCGTGTACCTCTGTACAGCAAAGAGAGCCAACCTCGTTGCGCGCCCGCGCCATGAATTGAGTCGACAAGAATACAATATTTTCTTCTTTTCTTGTTGCTGCAACGCTCATCAGCTGGCCACCCCCTTGCTGGCTCGCATACCGTGCTGCAGGACCGCGATTGATTCGTGGCCGCTACTCGGCGCCGAGCGCAAGGGCTGAAGCTCTGGGTAATACAGGGAGTATAATTTAGCGCTTTCAGCACATGGGATCCACTAATCAGGTACCTGAACACCGCTAAGACGTGCTAGAAGCAAACCAACCGGCTTGCTGCTGGACTGGACAGACTGACTGACTGAGCTGGACAAGCTTGTGAGCTGGACAGCCTGGACTTGACTGGACCCATTCTTCCCTACCTACCTACCACTTGCTCAAGCTGCCCTCTCTCTCCCGCGCTCTCCTCTCCTATTGAGCCTCAGCGCCAAATCACATTGCATCAGTCATCTCTAACCGCCCACCTGCACACATTCGTGCATCCCCCGTCGCGCATACTCGTCCGCCTTTTCACGCGCAGTCTTCTCCCCTCGGCCGATATCCTTGACCAAAAACACGACAATCTCATCCTCATCTGTTTTTGCTGCCCCGGCCTGCGCTCCCTTCTCCCGCAGCCCTCCTGCGCGTTTCTTCACCACGCCGCTCGCCCGCTTCCTCCAAAATCATGTCGGCTGCTCTGCAGAGCTCTCGCCATCAACCTCCACCCGTCCTAACCTCGTCTCCTCTGCCAGCTTCCAACAATCGCCCGTACATGTCTGCGCACGCCTCTCCGACCCGCGACTCATACGGCTCGCTCCCAGTCTCTCCCTCGTCGCAGTCCTCCGCCCGCCCGCCCTCGCGCAAGACCAGCTCGGCCGCCGCTGCTCATTCCAACGAGATTCCCACCACCCTCGCCGCGAGGGCTACCACCAACGCCGCCTTTAATTATAATAGCTCCCAGCCTGTGTCGTCCGACCACTCTTCCGCCATGCCTCCCTCGGCGCCCCCCCGGACCTCTTCCAACCACCAAAATGGCTCCTCCCGCAGATATACCCCTGATAAGCTCGCCGATTCCTCGAGGCACTCCCACGCCGATCCGGGCAGGGGCGAACACCGTCACCCCGACCAGAACGGTCACTACGACTCGCCCAAGGCTCGCCGCACGCCGCCTGCTCACATTGCCCACCAGGATGCCACCAGGCAGACCACCAGCCGCGATGGCCGTCAGCAGGAGACCGTTATGCCCATTAGAACGCATCAGAACGAAACCTCTAAGCGAACTACCGAGGCCTCCGACACCCTGAGTCGAATCATCACAAATCCTGAAGAGGCAACTTACCGCGCGAGCCCGGCCCGAGAGAGCGCTCCAGCTCCTTCGGTGCCCTCAGGGACCCCCGACGAGCGTCGCCGGCGACAGGAGCATCCGCGGAGCCACAGAACCTCAAAATTCGGCGATTTTATCCTTGGAAACACCATTGGCGAAGGTGAATTCGGTAAAGTCAAGCTTGGTTGGAAGCAAGACAGTAGTGTTCAGGCAAGTCCTTGCGTGATTCACGCACCACGAGTCAATCTGACAAAATCTCTAACACTTTGCCGCAGGTTGCCATCAAGTTGATCAAGAGAGATACTGTTGGCTCGAACCCGTCCCGTCTCGCCAAGATTCGTCGCGAAGTTACCATTCTCCGCGGCCTACATCACCCGAACATTGTTCGCTTATTCGACATGGTCGAGACTGACAGATACATTGGCATCATTCTCGAGTATGCCTCTGGCGGCGAACTCTTTGACTACATTTTAAACCACAGATATCTCAAGGACGGCTCCGCTCGACGACTATTCGCGCAACTCGTCTCTGGTGTTGGCTACCTGCACAAAAAGGGCATCGTACATCGAGATCTCAAGCTCGAGAACCTACTTTTGGACAGCAACCGCAATATTATCATTACCGATTTTGGCTTTGCCAACACATTCGATCCCCATGAAGACCTCTCGGAAGAGGAAGAACTCAACCTGCAAGACCGCGAGCAGGTTAAGCGCCTTGGTCTTGACAGCGTACGATCCAACGGCATGCGCAAGGGCGATCTCATGCAAACAAGCTGCGGCTCTCCTTGCTATGCTGCGCCCGAGCTTGTTGTCAGCGACTCGTTGTATACTGGCCGAAAGGTTGATGTCTGGAGCTGTGGTGTCATTCTCGTATGTCCCTGGTCTCTTTGGCCATTGAATCCCATGCTAACTTGATACAGTACGCTATGCTTGCTGGCTATTTACCCTTTGACGACGACCCTGCCAATCCCGAAGGCGACAACATCAACTTATTATACAAATACATAGTCACGACGCCCCTCACCTTTCCCGAATATGTTACACCGCATGCCCGCGACCTCCTCCGCCGAATCCTGGTTCCCAACCCTCGGAAACGCGCTGATCTCTTCGAGGTTGCTCGCCACAGCTGGCTCAGTGAATATGCACATGTTGTTGAATTCATTACGAGCTCGACGACCTCTCCTCTAGACGTGCAGAATGGCAACACGGGCATTGAGGAATTTGACGCACCTCTGATGACCCGCAGCGCGTCGGTTCGCGAAGCCGCCAAGCAAAGATCTCCCCAGCCCGCTGTCGGCGGTCTCTCCAAAGCTCACGCCAAGATTGACTCTCCCACCACCGATGCGATCCATCGCGCCACCAAAGATGCCAAGCGTCGCACTGTGCAGGTCGAATACGTTGCACCCACGACACAAACGCAGCGCGGTGCCGACGAGCAAGGCCGCGATCTCGCTGGCACGTCCTACTCTGCGCCTCGTGACAAGCCCCTTCCCGTGGAACCTACGTCCAGAGACAAACACAGCCGTGCTGGTCAGCAGAAGCCTCCAGTGTCCATCACCACTGGCAAGTCCGGGGACGGCCGAACTGGACCCGACAATGTGTACTCGGCCGGTGCGGGCTCGAGCGCACGACCACAGACTGGAGGCTCCATGCAATCTACTGGATCTATGGGCCTTCAATCTAGAGTACTCAACTACGGCCAGCCTGCCCCGCCAACTGTCGAAAATACCAATGCCCAAGGACGCATCCAACAGCCGCCTCATCCCGATGACGAATTGGCCGGCCATAATAGTGTGGCTGTGCCGCCCAAGTTTGCCCGCGTTTCTGGCTACAACGATTCTCCTCGCCCTGTTGGTGAGGTCCGTGGCCACAAGCGTTCGAGCACGCTTGGCGATCTTGGCTCCAAGATCCTAGGCCGAAGTGGCTCCGTATTTGGCAAGAAAGGCAAGCGCCCAGAGCCGCAAATGGCAGAGAAGAAGAAATATCCTCCCATCAGCATCGCCAACAACATGACTGGTGAAGAGCCTAGCCGACCTTCCATGGACTCCAAGTTCTCGAGCGGACGCCGCTCATTTTCTCTTGGTCTCGGGAAGAAGCCCAGTGGCAGCATTGCACCTTCCCAAAACTCCGAGGAGAAGAAGGACAAGCGTCGATTTTCTCTGCTTCCAGCATCATTTTCCCTCAAGGCGATTGGTTTAGGCAAGGAGAGTGGCGACTATACTCCGTCCGAGACGGGATCGCGAAACGACTTGCCGATTCAGGATCCGCGAGCCGATCAATTGAGAAACTTTACTGCTCCGGGGAATCCCAGAGGCAGCACGCCTTTCTTTGACAACCTGCCTGCCAATAACAACAAATTCGCGCAACCGCAGACCAACTCAAGCCCGGGCCATCAGCGATTCCAGTCGGCACAGCTAGACGGACGCGGAGTGGAAGCGGTTACCACGTACGTTCGGAGAGGATCACAATACAGATCCGGCTCAGAATCGCCCGTGGACATGCGCCGGCCCCCGACGGAGCCACAGGTTGGATCGTACCACACCGGCCTGCACGTCTCAGAAGGCTATGACGGCCGCCGGATTGGCACGAGTGGTGGGCACCCGCAACGCGGGACGCTTCAGAAGAGCAACAAGCGATTCACGGACGCCTACGAACAAGATGGGTTTCAGGGGCACGAAGGCAGCAGCGGCGCAGCCAAGCGCGTGATGGACTTTTTCCGACGGCGCGGCAAGGCTAGAGGTGGCGATGAGTAAACAAGAAAAAACGAGATGTGTACGAACAAAAAAAGCAATTCTCGAGCCTCTGATGAAGCCAGCCGATGCTACAGTACGCGCCACACGCAGCACGCTGACGAGTCGAGCAGCTGCATGCTGGTGCGAAGATCGATATCTCGGGGTTTGGGCGCTTGGCTACCTGGCCTGAAGTCCTAAACCTGCCTGGGACCATAACGGATCATCGGTACGGTCGAAGGCGTGGTTTGAGACGACACGCATGTACGACATACGACCGAAGATGGCTATCGACTATAGCGACTAGCCACGGGCGACTGTTTGGAAGAATAAAGACGGGCGAGGTATAGGGGTGGAGTTTGGAAGCATAATACTTGCCATTTCCAACTCTATCTGGAATCAGTTCTTATTGTGTTTTTCTTTCAAGTCATTTCCTATGTTGCGCAACGATTCACACGAGGACGGCACCGCAACTAGCTACAAGAGAGTGCTCAGCTTGTGTGCGTCGAATGTGAATTGGGGCGGTGGTATGCGTTTGATGTGTTTTTGCCCATTTCATCTGTTGTGCTCTTTTTCTCTCTTGTTACGGCCTCTCTTCTCCAGCATGCATACGTTGAAATCTTTTTGGTAATTGTGTTTGTTTCGGGAATTAGAGAAGAAAGTGAGGATGTGTAAGAGCATGAGGGGGACGAGAGAGACCGAGAGGATGGGATGCTTTTATTTTTTGGTCCTTTGATGTTTTCATTTTCGTTTCTCTCCTCGTGTGCGAGTTGATTATGCTTGTATTGTTGCGCCTCTGGTTTTATACCTGATTTTGAGAATATTGTGAGCATTAGCGATGCGATAGGGTCAAGTCTTATGATAAAAAGAAAGAATGCAAATTCTCATGGTCCGTCTCTAACCCGTCTCCTTTGCATTGAGGCTTTTCTTCCCAGACTTTGTGGGACGGTTTCACCATGTAGTGTAAAAGGCATCCTCTAGACCCTCGTTGAAGCCATTTCCAAAGGGAAAGAGAAGACCCAAGATGGCGGAACAATCGCTGCCTCCGACAAGCGTCAGAGGCAGGAGACCGCTCCAAGTCAAAGTGACGATGAATCAGGCAAATTGCAAGCTCCTGATACGCCTGATGCTTCAAAAAGAGATCCCTTTTTATTAGTTAGGAATACAATTGAAGTAGACGGTTACGTTGATAAAGAAGTAGAAGTTGAGTGGACTTCAAAAAACACCGAGTTGACGAAGCGAACGGCGAGATGATTATACTTGGTCGACTACTTGCGCGTGGGAAGCTATCCCGCACTAGACTACGTGAGTAATATGTTGAACGTGGTAGTCAATGCTACATGGCTTCCATACATTTGTGCGTATTGATTGGACTTGCTTAACCCCTTGGACGCTGAACACTACGTAGCTAAGAAGTGTCACTAAATGGGCACTGCGACCACTTAAGTATCCTGGTTTATTCCCGAAATGACAATAAAGGAAAGCATTCTCTTGGGGAAGGAGTTCAAGTCGGAATGATACGCCGAAGTGGTGGCGACTCTGCTGCTTGGACTACGACTTTCCAACACCACCAGGCGGCGACGAGACAAAGCTGGCCAGCAATGGCTCTCCTCGTAGTGGCGGGCAACGCAAGCGAGTTATCCCTCGCGCGGAACTCTTTACGATGAAGCAAGGCGATTTAGTTGTGCTTGACGACAATTTTTCAGTGGCCTCGATGCCAAGACGAGCGACGCAGGCAGCTTGCAGTCAACGTGTTGGGCCCCAATGGGCTTTTGTGCGGAAACGGCTAATAATCCATCTGAGCCGCGGCGCTGGCGGAATAACAAGAAAGCCTTCATGTCCGGGTGACTAAGCTTGGACCCCTCAAAGTGGGTGACAAAACAGACCACCCACTAGTGCTCGAGCAGACGTGTTGGCAAAGCCAGTGTATTTCCCGATACCACAATATGTTTCAATATTTAAAATAAATATGATGAGATTCTCTATATAATTCAGTCTATAATGGACACTTTAATACTCCGTAATAAGCGTGTTTCTCGTCCCATGTTGCTGTTTTCTCTGTTGTCTAGGACCCCTAACTATCAACATGAAAGGCAAACAAGGTTCCCGGACCTCGACTCCGCTGACGTTGCAACTCGTGATAAGCTGGCGTTTTTCATGCAGTTTATCACGGCTCGCACGACCGATGACGACTACATTTCTTGACAAGCTGGGAAATTCGCGACGTGTACGGAGCATCAGTATAGCGCAGCATCGTGGTCCGGGGGCTCCTGCAAGATGCAAGCCACTTTTTTGGTAATCAAGCTTAAAATCACGTCAACATGCAGCCATCTTGGAAGCAAAATGTGAGCGAGGTGCCCTGATTGCGTGAGCAAGTGGGTGCCCAAACACTGTGGCTCAGCAGGCTGGCCCATTGTTTTGTTAGCGGGTGGCACCGCTGTTGTTTAGCACATTGGGGGTCCACTTGACAGCTGTGTTGGAATCTTGGATCAATCAAGTGTACCTGGTTACTTGGTACACGTGCCACACACCCACCGCATTCGCTATTAGGTGCTAGATACAGTGGCGGCCACCATACACTCGCGGCCACCTCTGTCAAAGGCACTAACTTTAAAATAAAATAATTAATTCTAGGAAATAGTTATAAAAAAATTAATAATCCTCACTAGTAGTAATAAGGCATTATAATTCCCTATTATAATATTTAACCTCTTTATAATATACTTCTTCTTATCTTTTTTACTTTATATTAATATAAGCTACCTTCTTATACGCCTTCTTAAGATTATATTACTTATAATCTTATATTATTATTTAGCCCTTAGTAGCTATTAAAATTCTACTTAATTATATATAATAATTTATATTATTATATCTCTTATAAGTATTTTTTTATATAGTTTTAATTTCTATAAGCTAGGTATTTAAATTTATTCTTTTAGAGACTATTAGTATACTATTATATTAGATCTAATAAGCCTAGTCTATTAATTTATTTATTAAGTCTATTAATTCTAGTATCTTTAATAAAGCTTTAAAAATTTACTTAGTAAATATTAGAAGGTATTAGAAACTAAGGTTAATTATTTTTAAATTACTTAGTATTTAGAATAATAATAAGAAGAGCTACTAGCTATAAGGTGTAGCTAGTAGTGATAATAGTAGTACTTTATTTTTATTTTTAAATTCCTTAGGATATAACCTTTATAATTTATTTATAATTATATCTAGTTAATAAGGCTAAATTCCTATTTTTTTAAAGGCTAATAAAATTATCTTTTATTATATTATAAGATAGTATATATTATTAATAAT
>JAEIJG010000007.1:0-105635 GCA_037289395.1 Beauveria scarabaeidicola | reverse complement strand
GGGGGGGGGGGCGAGGAGCGACGGCTACCTATCGTCGCATTGCTTCCGAATGATGCTCCTGTCTCGCTGCCAGAGAAATGCTGCGAAAACAGATGGTAGGCTCAAAGCGATAGCAAAGAAACCTCCAGCTATTCGAACCAGGAAAAGCAGCGCAACAAAGTCAAGAAATGACCAATTTCAAAAGGGCTGGGGGCGCAGCTGAGCTCCTTTCAGCCGCGCGCCGCAAGCCATGATCCCCGCCAGGCTGCCATGGTTTGCTTACCTGCATCTTAATTATTAGGTACGAAATGATCGAGGGGAACTTCCAGGGCTTATTCACTTGTCGCCTTTCATTGTACAAACTGTCGGAGAAGGTCGTGCGGGTGGTGTTCAAATTCCCGCCCAAGTTGAGCGCACCAACTAACCTTGAAAGGTTCATTTATTCTTTCCGCGCCCCGTGCCGCTCGACCTTGCTGGTTCAGGACGCATTTGTTTCAAGATGGGATGAAAACTGCGAGCGACAATAGTTTGCATCATGCATCGCGCACATGCTGTACCGAATATGGTACTTTATAGGTTCGCTTTTATTTGATCAAAAATTCAAAATCGCCGCCTCTACCCAGCACCCCGCAGGTGTTCACCGCGTTCCCCCCACATGTATAAATAACCCATGTCAAGTTCTATAATGCTATAATATTTCCCGATTTATAATTCTGGGCCTTCTATATTCTGTTCGTCATAATATTCATCCCTGCTACACCATTTCATCTTCATGGCGAGTGGTTGTTGTATCGCGTCGCGGACGCGAAAACAGACGCGCTCGGTGCGATTCTGTTGAGGATCTGTGAACTGCCGCCGACGTCGTCGACCCGCGTGGTTCTGCCTCGGCGCACTCTGATGCCTTTTCAGCCTTTTCCTTTTCGCGAATGGACGCCATTCTGCGTGCGAGGTTCTGGTCACGGCGGCTTTCAAAGACATCGCCGAAACTGGTCAGAGCAGCCTCTTCCTCCATAATGGTCATTTCACGCTGAGCACTGTGCGATCTCTGGAGGGATAGCTTGCGATGCGACCCCAAAGACGGCTTATGACGGTCGTCACCGCCAAGGTTCTCGCCCTCGTGCTCCTTGCCGTAGGCGGGAGGGGCCGGCATGTTGGACCAGTACATGGGGGTATCGCGGCTACCACCGGGTTCGATGCGCATAGGAGCCTGGATGCCGACCTCGAGCATCTGGGCCATAAGCTCCGTGACAAATCTGTTGTGGCGGTTGAGACGCAGCAGTTCGTTCTGAAAGTTGGTCTTGTGGAAGAAGATGATGTTCATCGTGCACGAGCGCAATTGATCAATGGACACCATTTCCGAGATAATAGTAGACTGGTAGTCGCGCTTGTTTTCGAGGCAAAAGCAGCGCATGCGGTCCTTGAGCTCGTCGATTTTCTCGACTGGAGTACCAAAACGCATAACAAGAGGAACAGGGTCCGCGAGACCGTTGGATCGTCTCTGGTTCAGAATAAAGACGGTGTTGAGCACAGAGTTGGGAGCCTGCACAATGTGGCCCTGCATCTTCTTGAATTCGGTATACAGGAGCGAAATCTCGGTGACGTAGTAGTCGTCGCCAGTCATCTTGTCACCAGTGGAGCCGTAAATCGTCACACGGTCGCCAACATCGAACGGATGCTTGACAAAGACGAAAATGATGGACTGGAGAAACTCTTGCGCCGTGGCCTGGAGCACCCAAGCAAGACCAAGAACAGAAGTACTAGCCGAGGCAAGGCCTGCGGCGGCGGAACCTGAGAGGATGGAAATGAAGACGATGATGGAGATGATGACAATGATGAAAAGAAAGACCTTGTCAAGCTTTTGGATAACAGAGTTAAGATCCTTGAGCGAGGCAGCAATGGCCTTTTTCTCGAGGTGAATTTCATTGCAAACCTGCTCAAACTCTTGGCAAGAAATGTCACCATTGAGATCCTTGTCAAACACCATGAAGGCGGCATCGGCTTCCTCGTCGGTGGTAAAGACTTCTCGAATGTCCTCCATGTGAACGGTATCTCTGTCCGGGCGGACCAAACTACGATAGATGAGGCGCGCCAGCGTATAGGCAGACGTGGTGTTGCGCAGCAACTCGGTGACGACCTTGCGTGGCTGGTTACCATTGACCTTGCGGCCAATCAAGTCGTTACCGACCTTGCCAGCGACGTAGCCAACCTTGCCCAGGACGTTGCGAGCGTTTTCATGAAAGATGCGCATCGGCGTCTGTGTGCCGCTAACGCGCGGATTCTCGCCCTTGAGAAACGTGTCAGTGTCTTCGAGCTTGGACTTGGCATGCTCGAACAGCTGGACAATCTGCCGAATGTCGCCCTTGTTATTCTCAATGCGGGTGGCGTAGGTGCGCTGGTGGAACGAGGTGGCGATCCACTGGAGGATAATCTTCTCAATGAAGTTGAGGGTGACGAAGACAAAGAGGGCAATAATGACCTTGTAGACAATGTCGATCCACTTTTGCGAGTCGGCCTTTTCATCGCCGCCGATGGGTTCAACCCTTTTCTCCGCCGTGGTGGGTTTGAAGGAAACGAGAATGGCCAGGAACCAGAGAAACATGGCAGCATGCAGCTCAAGTTGAGAGCCAACATCCTTCCACTTTTTCGGGGTGGTCGAGCCACCCATCTTGCAGACGGCCTGCATGATGGGAGGCAGCAGATTGGTAACCATTCGAGACACCCAGAGAGAGCACCACACAATCTCGAGCCAGATGCCGAACCACATCAAATCAACACCACCATTTCCGCCAACGGCGTGGCGCCTCTTGTCGAGGGCAAAGGCGCCCAGTAGCACGGGCAGCAGGAGGAGAAGGGCAACGGGCAGCATGTAGGCAAAGTAGCGGATGAAGCGGGGAAACTTCTTCAAAAAGGCCCAGAGCTTGTAGAGGGCGGCGTCCTCGTTGCGTTTCTTCTCTGGGCCATGGGGCGAGTCGAGCTGGTTGAAGGCGTCCTCGGGTACGGAGTGGTGCGTGCGGTTGCGGGAGCGCGACTTTTGCAATTCGAGTTCGTGCTCCTGGTTGGAGATGAGCTGCTCGGCGCGGAGGAGCTCGAGGTCGTCGTTGAGCTGCGTCATGTCGGCATGGCGATTGGGCGACATCGCTTGCTTCTCGTTGTGCTGGTCGTCTGGGTCAAGTGTGTCATTGGAGGTTTGCAGGGAGACATGATTGTGGTAGTCCTCAACCGAGTTGCATCGGTCCGTAGGAGGACGCAGAGGAGCAGAACCAGCCATCTTATGCGCCAGAGTTCTTGGTCGCTAGCAGTAACAATTAAAGCAGCGTAGAAAAAGACTCCTTTGCAAAACCGGCTACTTGGGAGGGCTTCTCAGATGATGTTGATGTAAAGGTCTGAGCTGGCGTAGCTTCAAATTAAGCGAGACTGAAATGATGGGAAATTCCAGAATATTAGGACATGAACAGACAAGAATACAGATTTTGTTTCTCTGGCATCGACCGGCCGATCGATGGTCCCAACGTTGTCGTTTGAACAGCTTGGCTGCGGTGGAGCTTGGTGACGAAATGCAGTAGCAGTCACTCAGTGGTCAGTGGCTTGTGGTTGAAAAACGGTCCGACAGCAGGACAAGGTTCGAGCTAACAGAGCGATGTTCGTATGTGGACTAAGAAATTAGAAGAAGGTGCAGATGAACGAAGGATACAAGGAAAAGACATTAATTGATTGTAGGAGGATGGAGCAGAAAAAAACGCAAGAAAAAAGACGAGACTACACAGCATTGTCGAGGTCGGGGATGTACGGAAAATCAAGCTACAAACAAAGGAAAAAGAGAGGGCAGCTGGCAGACGACGGAACGACCAGTTTGGGAATACCGAGCACAACAGACTTGGTTTGTGCTATTTCTGGCGCACAGCACGGTCCACAAGACAGGAGTAAAAACCTGCTAAAGGGTCTGACGGTATTGTCTGGGTGTTGTTGGCGGCGAACAGGAGGCGTCGGAGGGAGATATTTGTGGTTCAGGGAGAATAGGGTTGCAATGCATTTCGCGTGAGTGGTTGTAATACTGAGTACAGTGACGTGGACGGGTTATCGTTCCTTTGTTCTGGAAGAGAGTCGTCACTAGTGGGCTTTTAATAATTAAATAGTGCGCTACCTATCGGTGGAGTAATTCGATTAGGTAGGCGATCCAATTTTTCAGAAGCCGGCCTATAAAATAAGCCTGGTGTGCCTGGCCAGTGGCCAGTGACCCCTGTAAGTCCTCTACTACTCTCACCGCCTTAGTCTTTCTGCCGTCTTGTTGATTTGCTGCCTTGGACCAACCAACCTGTGTCACAAAAAGACTCTTTGTTCACCGACATGCAAATTTCTTTGACACGCCCGTATTTCATAACATTGTATTAACAGCCAGTACCGAGTTCGAATTCGATGCTCCGGTTGACCACCGTACCAGGTCGTGCTCGACACCGCAATCGCCCCACCAAGTCCCTTGTTGCCAAACGCGCACGCAGTCATGGCGTCAAAGAGAAATGGTGTGCAGATGGCCCTGCAAAATCGCCGCCTGGACAGTCAAACACAACTGGGATCCCAATGCGGATGAGCAAAAGATGGCGTTCATCGTGAAAACCCTCCAAACTTTTGACGGATCGGCTTCCCGTTCATGCTTCGGCCAGGCATCGTCGACTCGGCGACCGATATCTTTTTGCCATCGTAGAATCATGACTACTTTTTAGAGCAAATGCCTTTGGTTTCTTCAGATGCTCCTCAAAGTTCTCGCGGATCAGTCCTTGCCGCGTCCAAAATGATGACATGACCATTAGCACCAATGTTGCTGCGACTTTGAGCGCCGCCATCGCCGAAACCAAGCCTGCAAGCGACCTGCGCCAAGTTGCAAGGGCTGCGAGGGGCTGACAACATCGTGGCTGCTCTACAAGCCGAAAATGACGACAACAAGGAAGGGTCAAGCGTTTATCTGCCGCAACACAGAGTATGTCCGCCATGAGTATGAAAAAACCCAAGGCAAGCGCAGGGTATTGAGCATTGCCACATACATAGCGTCGACTTTGACGGTCTGCGCCGCATCCGCGCGCCCTTTGGGCCTCGCCTCACCTCCAACATTGATACGACCTACTTCCCTCATTATGGCGTTTCCCTGCATTGTACACTTGCGCCATATACTTCGGATTATATAACCCTTTGCCCTGCTAGAGCACTGCAAAATTGCCGGGCACTTGACTCCAGTATGGAACAGTGTGGGTACTAGGATGATGCACAACCTGCTTGTCGGTAGGCTCAGTAGAATCTATTGCCGAACATTCGTTGCACTCTGCTTTTCGGTGTTGCAAATGAAGGGCATGCTTCATGCCATGACCAAATGCAAAAAATCTTGTCTGAAAGTTTAGGGTGCCAGACTTGTAATAAGGAACGGGTTTCGAGTCTATGGTTGCGGGGTTCGCAGCGCTCTGCCGCCGAAAGTCGATACATCGTCAAGACCTTTTGTGCTGCATGGAGACTACTCTGTATTCCTTGCCAAAAATGTCTCTTCTTCTCGTACTAACCAAGGGCCCCGAACGTTGAGATGTAAAATATAACCTCCTTGCTTGACTGGGGGCCTTGGCCACGAGCAAGCAGGGACACTCCCGTAGTCCCCACACTATCTGCACTTGACTTTTGCAAGTTTTCGCTATCAGGTGTGAATCGATATTTGGATTTGATAGTCAACATGACTACATCGTCGAAACAATAACAATGCGTGTAACAGGAACGTCGTATTTGGCGTGGTGGTAGATTCTCGACTCACCCTGGCTAGAACCGATCCATGCGCTCGGAATCGTAGCTAGAGCCTACCAAATATCTATCTGGGAAAACAGATCATCCTATCCTAGTCAATGGCTTCTATCAGCTACGGAAAGGCTCTGACAGGGCTGCGGCAGCCTGGCAGGGGGCCTTAATTGGCGGATACCATATGCGTTGGTTAATTATGCCACGAGAAGCGAGTCAACGAGTGTCCGGTAAATATTCACTTGGAAAATTCAGGATTAGGGCATAAGAGGTATAAATCATGGGTCAGAACTTGAGCAAGGCATCTTTCCAATGCTAGGTGGGCCTTGCTTCTTGGTCCTTGGCTGGCCTTGGCATCTTATTCTTCTTCTGTTTCTCGTCAAAGTATCTCGGATTCGTAAACAAACTCATTACAAAGCTATTGAGTGACACGTTCATCATCGGCGACGGGCGCAGGAAGCACCTGCGTCAAAAGATAGCCAGTCGTTGTCCGTAGCCCCTCGACGCTCCCGTGTTCCAGTTGACTTCTGCTCAACATTGTCCTCTGTTTTTTAGTGCTCCCGCCTCGTGAACAATTCGATAACGGCAAGGTGTGTTGCAGTAGCAGCAGCAAACCTTCTTAGACTTTGTAAACCATATAGGTTACAATTTGATGTATATTACAGTGTGCACTTTACGGATATAGTCTGATGCTCTAAATTGTGTCTATTTTTACACCCGTCTCTAGCTCCTCTCCAGTCACAGCTGTTCTTTTCATCCCCATCTATGCCAGCTTGATGCTCCAGTCGCTGCTAATCTTGGCCCCAACGCGGCCCACGACCGCATACGCAGCCCGGCCCTTGGCGACCTCGTGGTAGTCTACCGGCACTGTCCAAGTCTTGCCGTCCGATTCAATCTCAACCTCCTTCCTGTTCCACGCGTCCGTCGCACCCACAATAATAATCTTGTCAATGTGCACCCGGCTCTGCGCCTTGAGCCAAGCACCCGCCTTGACAGACTTGGCGCTTCGGCCCTCTGCATCGACCGACCTCATGCCATCCTTACCGAGGCTGAATTTGCGGTAAAGGTACTGGCCCTTTTCGTGTTCAAACGTGTCGCCGTCGTCGGCATACAGCTCACCCGCGGCGACACCGTCCCTGGATACAGACACAACGAGCGTGTAGTCGTCGTACTTCATGGCTAGGGCGGATCGTCGAGGAATATCGCGGCGAGCAAACACGTGGCCACCCCGCATCAGCATCGGGATTTGGTCAATAGCAGCGGTGATCGTGACACGCTTGGCCTTTTGCGTATTGACCACATCGTAGGTGGTGTAGTCATAGTATACTTCTTCATCCGGAATCCAAATATCAGTCGAAAACTTATTTTCTTCGACAATGGGCTTCACGAGGATACCCGTGGCGCCCACAAACAGCTGGTCGTCAATAGCAAATCCCGCCTCCTCTGAAGGGTGAGTCCAGTACATCGGGCGGACAATGGGGCTGCCATCGCGGTTGGCCTGGAAGAAGGCAGTGTACCAAGAGGGAAGAAGGGCATATCGCAGTCTCAAGGCCTGCGTCAGAATACCGGTGTAAGGCTCTCCGAGAAGGTACGGCTCGCGGCGACGAGAGTCAATGTGAGCGTGTCCACGGTAGAAAGGGTAGAAGGCACCCGCCTGGTACCAGCGTGCCATGAGATCCTTGGAAGGGTTGCCAAAGAAGCCACCAACATCAGCGCCAGCAAAGGGGAATCCAGAGATACCCTGGTTCAGGACCATGGGGATCGAGGCAGCAAGATGCTCCCATGTAGCTTGGTTATCACCAGTCCACATAGCTCCAAGACGCTGCGAGCCGGAGTAGAATGAGCGAGTCAGTACAAATGGACGGCGCAACTCGCCTTTCTTTCTCGTCTTCAGAGCCTCAAACGTCGCGTTGTGGAAGGTGAGCCCATTGATATTATGAATATCACGGTGCTCCCACTGGCCAAAGTGAATGTTGTCTTTGGGCATGGTTGTTTCAGGGCCGTTGAACACAGACGGCTCGTTCATGTCGTTCCAGATAAAAGTGTTCTCTGCGGTTCCCGCAAACTTATCGTACTTGTACAGCATCTTCCACCACTCGATAGCCTTGGGGTTGAAGCAGTCAATCCAGTTGGATGAGCCAGGCCAGCACCATCCCTCGTAGGCCTTGCCCTCCTTGTCGTGGACAGCCAGATCCTGTGAGCTGAGTTCATCGTAGATGGCGTAGCCCTCCAGCTTCTTGATATGCGGGTCAATAATGATTACAAGCTGTCTAGAGTGATCGTCCAGCTGCTTGCCCATGCCCGTGGGGTCAGCGAACGAATGGGGATCCCAGGTGAAGTATTTTCTATCATCGAGATACTCAATGTCCAGCCAGATGACGTCGTAGGGAATTTTGTACTTGTCCATCTTGCGGTCAACGTCCTTCACATCGTCGTCGGATATGTAGTTCCATCGACACTGGTGGTAGCCAATGGCGAATTCTTGAGGCATAGCAGAATAGCCGGTCAGCTCGCCGTAGGTTCGAGTCACATCCTGGGGAGTCGGGCCAAGGAACACAAAGACATCAATGAGTCCACTTTCGGAGATCCAATGCGTCTCGGTGTTGGTCTTGCCAGTCTTTCCAAGCGTCAGAGGATTGGTGGCGGCCTTGGACTTGACAATGTCGACCCAGGTCTCAGCAGCATTGAGCCAAAAGACACCAACAGTAGAGTCCTTCTTGTGGGCTTGCATGAACGGAATAGATCCGTACAAGGTCATTGGGCTGTCCAAGATATACTCAAACACGTCAGAGTTGTACATTCGGTAGGGTTCGTTGTGGTTGCCGCTCCCGCCGCGTGTCTGCTTCAGTGACAGAGAGCCGGTGTGCTCGGGAATACCAAAGACGTGATCGTATCCGAGAAACGAAATGTCGAGGGCAATGCTTTCGGGACCCCGGGGTTTGGAGTCGGTGTTGCCTCCAAAGGCTTCGTCCCACCAAGTCGATTCGTCCTCATTATCCTTTTCTTCTTGGCCCTCTTCCTTTTCGATCTTGGGACGCCAGTGCTCCACGTTGAGTAGCCCCCGACCATTGAATCGGACGTGGGATACGCCGTCACGTCGGAAGTCGATCTCGAGGGGCGAGTACTTGATGGCAGCTTCCAGGTTGCCCTCCTTGCCGTACTGAACGTTCGTTTGGGTATCGTCTTGGTGAGACACTTTGGCATCCTTGTCGAGAGCTAGGCCACCAACAAGAACCCACTTTTCAGCTTCATTGTATCTCTCCTTTCTGACTTTGCTATCGTGGCGCAGCTCAATATCCTGCTTCTGTCGTCGTTCTTCGTCGACCGTTACGCGGGCATTGCCAGACTTGAGAAATGAGACGGTAATCGGGAGATTGACGGTGTCGCCATTGGCATTGATGGTTTTTTGTATGACAGCATGGAGCTGGCCATCCTTGAAGGATACGGAAGAAGGTTGGACTTTGTACGGCGATTGCCATCGTGAACTTTCGGCGGTGGCTTTGTCGGCATATGCTCGGTTACGCTTGCAGAAGCCCGACTGATCGCATTTCTTGAAGTCGTGCTCCTTGACAGATGCTGATTTTTTTGTGAATCAGCATTTAAAGTCTAGGTACAAGTCAAGCAACTTACCTCCAGGCATCACAAGGCACATTAGAATGCCCAGGGCAACGAGCAGTGCAGTCCATTGCGAGCGCAGCCCCATTGTGACGAGCTCGCGTCAGCGTGTGGCAGGCTCTAAGAGGTCAGTAGAATAAAATGAAACCAGGAATGAAGCATCTGCAGAAATGTCACAGCTCTGCAGTCTTGCCAGCCTGAATTGAATCGATGGCGACACGAGGATGATAGATCTATACTTTACTTGAGTAATGGACCCCTCGCACTGTGACAAGCTGTCCCCTTGGAGAGTGCTCCCAAATCAGGGCTAGCGCACTTTTGAGACAAGTGAAAAGAGCAAGATAATCTGTAGTTCAACTACTGAGGATAAAGAAAAAGGTGACAGAAAATTCTGAGAACAAAGGAAAACAATTAAAATACGGTAATGAAAATATGTCAGATCTTGAATTCCTTATGCAAGTTCTGCCATGTCCATATTTGCTTGTAAAAAGGGCCCTTTGTTTCGTCACCCACTTGAATGCGTCTTGTCAAGGGATCGCTGGAATGCCACAACTATTCATAGGGGGGGGGGGAATCGAATTCTTTTGTTATCTCTCTCTTCCTATATCTCTTCCTCGTAATAGTGTTTCCTCTCTTGTAATACTATTGCTGTTTTCAATATTATCGAGCATGGCGCAACATCCGTTCTACTCGGCATAAATGCCCATTTTTAACTTTCTCTCAAGCGCCTTTGCGCCAGCCATGATTTTCTCTGTCATTAAAAGAAACAGAGGAGCAATTGGTTCGGTCAAAAAATTTGTTGCAACTATCATGGCCAAGATAAGTCCCACTCAATTAACATATTGCTGCACTCATCAAGTTTATTGGTCATACGCATAACTTTGTGTTGTATCTGTGGCAATTCAGGAGACTCGCATAGAGTGCGACGCACGGCAAGACACATAAGCACGCAGCCACCATTGAGACAAGCTGACAATATAAGATAGTACCCGGAGACTTTTGAGCACACAAAGAATTAGGTAGCTTCCAAAGTTCGATTGCAAAGAAAATTCCTCCCATAGAAGTCTTCGGATTCCTCAATAGAGGGAGATTGAAATGGAAAAGCAGACGGGGGGCTCAGGCTGTTGTATGCCTCGACAACCACGTGGGTCTGTTTTGTACGGAACTTACAACCGTCGTTGATTCATATATGTATGGAATGCAATTAGGCTCTTTATAGAAGCAGAGACTCGTCATGTGGTGTCATCAGATGAACCATCCCGCTGCCTTGTTCTATTACAGGCCGGTGGCAGCGACGATTGGCCAGACTGGACACTTGTATTCCAATTAATTACTATCTGGAAGGTCGTGGATACGCTATTGGACAACTGGTTGTAAAACTTTCCAACACTACAGAGCGCACCGAAGGCGACCGTCTTCCAACGTCGTGGAAGGCCCGTTTGAGGACAAGCTCGCAAGAAGGCGACCACTACACAACTAAATCACCAACAAATAGGAGCATCAGGAGCGAAACAAAAACTTCTATTATTGATATAAATAGCCTCTAGACAATGTAAATATTGTTACTGATATACATTCAGATGATAAGTCTGCGCGAACGCAAAGACCATTTACAGAATAAGGGCCATGCCAATGAAGGCGGCAATGGAAAGCTCAACGCGACCAGCACCGGCAGTAACGGGGCTGCTGGGGCCGGGCTTCGAGGGGCCGCTGGGAACAGCGCCCGACGGGTTGGCGCCGGGGTTACCGGGCTTGGAAGGACCACTGGGGACAGCGCCCGACGGGTTGGCGCCAGGAGCGCTGGGCTTGGAGGGACCGGTAGGGACCGCGCCCGTGGGGTGAGCACCACCAGGGTTACCAGGCTTGGAGGGGCCGGTAGGAACAGCACCGGAGGGGTTAGCACCAGGGTTGCCGCCGGGAACAGAGCCGCTGGGGTTGGCACCGGGGTGGCCAGGGTTGGCAGAACCGCTGGGCACAGGGCCGCTGGGGTTGGCACCAGGGCCGCTGGGCTGGGCAGGGCCGGTAGGGACAGCGCCCGAGGGGTTGGAAGCAGGGCCGCTGGGCTTAGAGCCGCTGGGGACAGCACCCGAAGGATTGGAAGCAGGACCACTGGGGTTGGGGTTGCCACTGGGAACAGAGCCGCTGGGCTTGCCAGAAACGGTGGTGAAGGTAGTAGCGCCACCAGGGCCAACAGGAGTACCGGTGGCCGAGCCGGTAGGGACACCAGTGGAAGCGCTTTCGACGGGGCAGATGAAAGTGGTGACGGGGACAACGGTGTGGGTGGTGACGGTGGACGAGGCAGGGCAGTTGGTCACTGTAGGAGCGCAGTGGGTGACGGTGATAAGGGAGGTGGTGAAAACCGTCGAGGTAGTCAGGGTAACAGAGTCAGAGTCGGCGCCGGTGGTAGCAGGGGCAGCGGTAGCGGAGCCGGTGGTAACAGAGTCAGAGTCGGCGCCGGTGGTAGCAGGGGCAGCGGTAGCGGATCCGGTGGTAGCGGGCTCAGAAGAGCCGGCAGAGCCAGTGGTAGATGGGCTGGCAGAGCCGCTGGTAGACGGACCGGCAGAGCCAGTGGAGGGGGCAGACGAAGCGGTGCCAGTAGAGCTGACGCCAGTGGATGAGGCGGTGGTGACAGGAGTACCGTTGCACTTGGCCTTACCAAGAACGGCGATGCAGACATCGACAGGGACATTGATGAGGCCACCAGCACTGGGCGTCTTCTGTTTGCACACAGCTTCGCCGAGAATGGCAACGCAAGCGTTAACGGGGACAGAGACGAGACCACCGGAACCAGTCTCAGCGGTCTGATTGCACTTGGCCTCACCAAGAGCGGCAACACAGGCATTGACGGGAACGGAGACAAGACCGCCAGAGCTGGACTTCTGCTTGCATTCAGCCTCACCGAGGACAGCGGCACAGGCATTCACAGGGATGTTAACAAGGCCACCCTTATCGCCAGTAGTTTCCTGGTTGCACTTTGCTTGACCGAGAGCAGCGACACAGGCGTTAACGGGAACGGAGACAAGACCGCCAGAGCTGGACTTCTGCTTGCATTCAGCCTCACCGAGGACGGCAGCACACAGGTTGACAGGGATGCTGACAAGGCTGCCCTTGTCACCACCAGTGGTCTGCTGGTTGCACTTGGCTTGGCCAAGAGCAGCGACACAGGCGTTAACAGGAACAGAGATAAGACCACCAGAGCTAGACTTTTGCTTGCACTCAGCATCGCCGAGAACAGCGGCGCACAGGTTGACGGGAATGCTGACGAGGCTGTCCTTATCGCCGCCAGTGGTCTGCTGGTTGCACTTGGCTTGGCCAAGAGCAGCAACGCAAGCATTAACAGGAACGGAGATAAGACCGCCGGAGGTAGACTTCTGCTTGCACTCGGCCTCACCGAGGACGGCAGCACACAGATTGACAGGGATGCTGACAAGGCTGCCACCCTTATCACCACCAGAGGAGGCCTGGTCGCACTTGGCCTTGCCGAGGGCGGCAACGCAAGCGTTGACAGGAACGGAGATAAGACCACCAGAGGTAGACTTCTGCTTGCACTCGGCCTCACCGAGGACGGCAGCACACAGATTGACAGGGATGCTGATAAGGCTGCCCTTGTCACCACCAGACGATTCCTGCTGGCACTTAGCCTCACCGAGGGCAGCGACACAGGCGTTTACAGGAACGGACACTAGGCCTCCAGAGGTAGACTTTTGCTTACACTCGGCCTCACCAAGAACACCAGCACACAGATTAACAGGGATGCTGACAAGGCTGCCACCCTTATCACCAGAGGAGGCCTGGTCGCACTTGGCCTTGCCGAGGGCGGCAACGCAAGCGTTGACAGGAACGGACACTAGGCCGCCGGAGGAAGACTTTTGCTTGCACTCGACATCGCCGAGCACACCGGCACAGAGGTTGATGGGAATGTTGATGAGGCTGCCGGAGTCGCCCTTGCCACCGGAGCCGGTCTTCTGATCGCACTTGGCGTGGCCCAGGGCACCGAGGCAAAGATCAACGGGGACATCGACGAGGCCTTCGGAGCTGGCCTTTTGGTGGCATTCGGCGTCCCCGAGGATTCCGAGGCAGAGGTTGATCGGGAGGCTAACCAGCCCAGTGGCCTGGTTGTTTGTTAGTGCATGAGGGCAGGGGTGGTGCACATCAGATGGGCGTTATCCGACTTACAGCAGCACGTCCAATGACGGCAGCGCCAAGGGTGGCGCGAGCAGCAGTGAGCTTCATAGTTTTAATGTGCGTGCGTCGTAAACGAGTGACTGAAGTATCAAACCAAGGGAGTGAAGTATGAAGGAGTGGTAGTGGCAACTAAAGTTGCAAAAGAAGGAAAAATTCAAAGACAACGAGATAGACGGCTGCACTGCTGATGAAACAATGGCTCTAGTGAGGGGGGGGGATTTCCGTTCCTTTTAAGATGCGACCGGAATCTCATTCCCTCGCAAGCTTGCGAGAGCCTCCTCGGCGAGAGCATGCCCCTTTCAGTTGCCGAGGACGATTTTTGCCATCACATATCAAACGCCACAACTGATGTAAATTAACTACATATTACATTGAAACATGGCTCTGTTTGTTCATGGGCAATCAGTCCGTGCGCAACTACCAAGCACTGAGCAGCCTTGCCTTGGTATTAGAATGGCTAACTATCACTTGTCACCTGCCAGGCTGCCAAGGTGTCGTTCCAGGCTCATCACACCGGTACCTGAACCGGTAAACTGGACACCGTTAGTGCCGGGGGCTATTTTGAGAGTGCCGCTTACCGTTTTTACTTCGTACAATGCTCAGGGCCCATTCGTTATTGTTCATGTCTCCTTTTTTGTTTCTTTTTTCGACGGAACGTTTTTCTTTTGTCTCTCATTGTGTCTCAGTTTTCTCCCTCTTGGGTTCCTATTCTGTGGGTAGTGTCGCCTCTTTTCTCCCCATTTTCGATACGGTGTGCATTTCTTTTCATTGCCTGTTTTTTGTTCTCGTCCTTTTTATATCATGTCCCTGTCAATAGTCTGGCAATAGTTCAGCTTGTGATCGGCGCGGACCAGCGGGGACGGCTGTTGCAAATCCCTCCCCCTTTCGAAATACGGGTACCTGCCGGGGAAGACTCCGCGACTTGCTGTCACGCCGTTGGCCACAAGAGGGCCTAGACCCATCGACTTGTATCGCCTTCCCCGTCATGTTCGGATGGACAGGTTGACAGGCAAACAAGGGAGGTTAAGCCAGGGCACTATCGCGGGGGAGCGCCATCGCGAGAAGCCATCGGAACGTTCTGGGTATGTGCTACGCGAAAGACTATCGCGAGAGATCATCGCTGTGGCGCGATGAATCTATCGAGTTGGCCTCATATGTGAGTTGGCCGACTCGAGTACATGGATTCATGCGTGCTCATTTTACATGCAGATGCGCTGAACCAGCGACTGTGATATTTATTTCGTGGCGTAGCGTCCCGTTGAAAATGAGAAGCCGTTGAGTCCATGCGCCGCGCCTGGTGATGGACGCCTCAGATTGCAGGCAAAACAGTAATTGCCGTCACATCCCCGTTAAACTCAACTAACCGATACAAGGGAGCCTCGTTGTAACGCTTACATCGGCTATAGCACTGGGGCCCAACCTCCGTCGCAGCTTCTGGTCTGTGCACTGTGTGAGATCTACCGCTCCAAGCTCGTGGCAGGAGGCTGTACTGTTGACAGAAGACCATGATCAGCATGGGAATGACGGGATGATATGCGCGAGTGTACGTTTCCATCATTGCTTTGTATTCTGTCTGCTCATATTCTCAATTGACTAGTTCATCGAGCACCTACAACCTAGCGTAGTCTCCAGTACTGTAACAACAAATCCAAAGCCTGTCGGCTGTCTACAAACGCGTACCTCTGCACTGTACAGTGTTAATTCACGATGGCAGACGACGACGAGCACCCCGCTCCCGCCAGCAGCACCAAACAGGTCGGCCTGAGCCGCCCACTATGGCAGCCTCTCACCGTAACCCTGCCCCCACCAATTTTTCTGTTACCTTTTCTACTACTTGGATTTGGTTTTCTCCTCTTTCCGATTCAAAACAAGGAATCTGACTCTAGGATCTCGTCAATCATTTCGGAATCTCACCCACCCTCTATACAACCCTCTTTCTTCCAGGCATCACCTGATTCCTCAGCCAAAATGTCTACCGAGCAGACGTGAGCGCCGACCCCGCCATCACCCCTCCATCCCACCGCCACTCATTTTTAACAACGCAATAGCTTCATCGCTATCAAGCCCGACGGCGTCCAGGTATGTATTAGCTGCTTCGTCTCATTTGCAATGCCTGCTTCGAGCATATCTAACAAGAGAAATAGCGTGGCCTTGTCGGCCCCATCGTCTCCCGCTTCGAGAACCGCGGGTAGGTGCCCTGCCCCGCGATGCAAATACCACAAACACTAACCACCGGATAGCTTCAAGCTTGTTGCCATCAAGCTGGTCTCCCCCTCCAAGGAGCACCTTGAGACTCACTGTAAGCGCCCACGGGCAAGAACACTAGGTCGCAATGCTAACATGGCCATAGATGCTGACCTCAAGGAGAAGGCTTTCTTCCCCGGCCTGATCCAGTGTATGAACGACAGATCCTGTTACACCAAACGTCCACTAACATAGTTTTAGATATGAGCTCTGGTCCCATCTGTGCCATGGTCTGGGAGGGCCGTGATGCCGTCAAGACTGGCCGTGGTAAGTATCTCTGTATCGGCTGCTCTGGGCCACGACTAATGTTTGCCAGCCATCCTCGGTGCCACCAACCCCCTTGCCTCCGCCCCTGGCACCATCCGTGGTGACTTCGCCATCGACGTCGGCCGCAACGTCTGCCACGGCTCCGACTCTGTCGAGAACGCTCAGAAGGAGATTGCTCTCTGGTTCAAGAAGGAGGACCTCGTCAACTGGAAGTCCGCCCAGTTCGACTGGGTCTACGAGAAGGCTTAAGCTCGTCCATCTGTCAAGCTTCGAGTAGTGTGCTGATGCATCTCTCGTATATCTCAATCATTGCCAAGTACAACATGATAGACAAAATAAAAACGGAGCTGCCTTGAAACTAATGTCGTGATGTTACTATCTTCGTAATACAGCCTTGCGCAGACTGACGAGAACATTGGCGAACCAGGGAGTAGCCCATACACTACCAATGATTCTCAAAGGCAGAAGTACTTTTGTAACTGCGTAGGCTAGAGAAACCTCCACTAAAATCCGGTACTTGGGATCACCCGTCTGCCACTTGCTCACAGCATCCTGCGTTTGTCCTGCATTCTCCGGCACCGACTTCCCATCCTCTCCAATAGCACCTTTTTCGAATCCGAACCAGCCTTTGCGACGAAAGTATTTTTCAAAGCGCGACACACCAGCCTCGACGTAGCCCCCAAAGTGATTCGTCACGTATGTCAGCGGCACGTACGCCGTGTAATGAAACAGGGCAAACAGTGCGATCAGGGGTACAATGGCCGTCAACTCATGCAGGATCAGGAACGAAACGACATGGGACAACGGCGCATTGCGCAGACCCTGCGTGTATTTTTGCAGTCGGCGTGGAAGCTTCGAGGTGATGCGGTCGATCCTGGACGCGCCGGATGCCTCGGTGGATCGGCAGCGTCGCGGCGTCAGCTTCGCTTGTCTGTTGAGCGCCGGCCGCCGCAGAATGTTCTGTCGATGCGAAAGAAATTGGCGGCGAAACATATTGATGGCGGGTCGAGGGTACTCCCCGGTAATGGTTGGGATGATGGAGGAGGATCTTTCAGCTGAAGCTAACACGCGTGTGCGACGTACCCTGCAGGTCCACCACTAGATTAATGGAAGCCAGCAGTAACGAGCACGTCTGTGAAATAGAGTTGGATGGGGCTCAGCTATTCATCTGTAAACATTTCCGTGCAGTCCTGCCATTCTTTAGACTTAGCAGACAGCGAGTGGTACTCAATTGGTTTCGGGACGCTTGACGGCTCTGATCATCACGACCCACGTCTGCACTGTATTTCCAGTTTCCGTCAGCCGTTGGCCAGTTTTAAACAGCGCAAACCTACTCCAAACACTACCGTCCCTCCGGATTGACGAAAAATCTCCCACAAGTTCATCATGGATAGTGTTCTGCACCCTAACTGGCTGGCAATGTTTGACGGCCGGCAACCAAGCGAGCTTGGCGGACGTTGCCAGCTGGCAGCGTTGTCTACCAGCTGGCAGTCCTCAATATGATTTGGGGGCATTTTAAAACATCCATCTTCTCATCAGAGTCTCCTTCTCCATCTTCCCACCATCAAACTTTTCCTTTTCTCTGCCTCAATCCGTTCATCTCCGACATACGCTGCTATCATCAAGTCAACATTCAGGGGCATCCAAGACGCTTGTACAACGGTAAATCTACCTCACGGTTTCCAAAAGCATGTGACTGACGTGCCGTTTGCAGAAACATTATGCTCAAACTTACCACCGCAATTGCCATTATCAATGGCCTCGCGTCCCTGAGCAACGCTCAAAAGACCGACAACGAGACTCTGGTCCTTTGCGATTGTGGCATTGGTGACAACAAAGATCAGCCATCATGGTCGACCTCTCGCCAGATAAACTGGTACAAGTCTATTCAGTGGCCAGATTCAGTCAACAAATATCCAGAGGCACCAGAGATGGCTGTCGAGGTTCCCTTTGGCAACGGCGTTTATCCGTGGAACCCATCTGGAGCTACCGAGACAATGCCCAATGGCGACATCTGGAGCGTCTATGTCGAGGAACAGACTCCGGAGGGATTCAAGGCCGGTAATGCTGTCCAAAAGGATGGCGAGACATTGAATTGCTGGTCTTACCACGGAAGACCCATCAGTGCAGCCATCAACAAAACTGCCAACCACGATGCCATCTGCTGGTCCGCCTTTGTTTGCAACAGCAACAACTCCCCACCCGATCGTCCCTCTGATATGACTCCTACTACAACCAGCCCTTCCACCACTGCCCCAAGCACATCCGACTTTACCCAACAGCCCACTCCCACCGAATCCTCCTCAAACAAGGTACTCAGCGTTGATGCTGCTCTGAGCCCACGATTCATCAATTGGCCCAACAACTGGGATGCTTTTATCAACAATTTTGTCTGGGATCAGATCACCGGAAACTGTGTTGGCAGTCCTTTCCGGGGAGATGGATGGACCATGACTTTTGAGTGCTCTGGCATCCAGATTGATTCAGACACACACATGACCCTTCAGCTGATCAAGGCACTGCGAGACGTTGGTATGAAGAGTTTTTGGTTCAACCAGAACCCCATCATCCCCGGCTCCAACGTTTCAACAAATGGAACTCTCCAGGTACCCAGCTGGGTTGTCATGCCTGAGTCGCTTAACCTCACTGCGACAGACGTTGCTGCTCAAAAAGTGCTCGGCCACTTGTCGTACACTACCAAGTACGATACATTCCTTGCCAACCCATGCTCGTCTTGCGAGACCACCCGATTCAACTCTGATTTCTTTGACCCTATTCTCGAGGCCATGAAGGGTACATTCCCGGAATACAACAACTATCATGTCCAGGCCGTTTGCGATCCATGGGTGGTCTGCTTCTAAGTCGTGGGTACGCCTGTCGAGCACCAGGGGTGACAATTGATATAGCTTACAATCCATTTTGAGAATCTGCGACGGAGAATGCAGCTAGCTTTCTAATGTATCCTACTAGAAGAGGAAATTACATTTTTATCTCCATCAACATGACCGTTGGCCTCATTTACTCGCTTGTGGATTGCCACCCACCGTTCATAAGCTCGGATGGGAAGTACATGAACTCATTAGGCCATTGTGTGCCATTTGTTGTACCTCCTCTGCCATTGTGGATCACCGGAAGCTGTCTTATTGCGGCTTGCCCCCAGGCAGGCAAGCAACAACAAAGGAGACCGGGCGGGTATAAATTCAAGGAAAACACAATCTTTCTATGCGTGGCAGCAGATATTTTTGGCCGCCCAGTCGCCCAGTCATATCTGCACGACAGGTCAGATATTGGTTTCAGCTTGTCCGGGCAACCCTTTCGAACCTCGTTGACGCTTTTTCGTCCCACCACCGGCTCAGGTGCACTGCAGTCTGCCTACATGCGCGTCGGGTAATCGCAGCGGTCGCTGGCGTGCCAGAGGTCATAGAGCCGGTGTTTGACGGATTCTGTGTCACATTCGAAGAGTAATGACGCATTGGCCTCTGTTTTATTGACCATCTCGTGATCGTAGGCCGGTACTGGGGCGACGGGGCGGTTTGGACATTTCCGTTGACTGGGGAGGCATCTATCACAAACATCACGATTGGCAGCCTTTGGGGCTTGCTGACTGCCATTTTGCTCTCAAATTGCCGACCTATAGGTATATACTGTTGCTCTTGCACGTAATATGCCCGTTAAACAGGAATTTTTCTCGAGATCGTTTGTAGCTTAGAGATTTGGCTTCTCGAGGATGAATCGACGCCGGGGAGGGGGGGTTGCTTCTTCGGTGGCGGTTGATGCTGAGGAGTTCACATTCAAGAGGACCGCGTTGAACGCGTCGACGAGCACGCGAATACCAGGGATGTCTGATGTTCTAGATAACGTTTGTACTATTGGTAGTTGTCGTCAGTTGCTTAGGAGCCTTCGGCGTCCTTTTTGGCTCACTACCCACTTGCCAGGTAGTACGTGATGCCTCTGCCTGTCAGCCTCGTTACAAACTGATTCATTTCTCTGCATGACGCTGTTACCGTTCAGGCGTCAACATGCTTTGTCATGATAGGCAGTGAGCGCGTTAGGTATGCCATCCAGTCTATTTGATTCCGCATCACGGCCATATTTTGAGGCCCCAAAACTCACTTGACGCGATACAGGTATCAGCACGCGCCGCAAACACGCATCATGAGCTGCCTTAACGACGACAGGTTAGGCCCACTCGTGGTCGGCTGTCGCGACGATTTCGACTTTACGAAAACGTTCGAACAGCTGGCTCTCTCAATTGCCCCAAACGTCTTCTTCATCGTCGTTGCCGCAACACGCATGTCAAAACCGACCAAGAGGTCTGCCAGCAGCCACGCACCCCACCTATTAATGGCCAAGACATTCGCTGTCTTTATTCTTCTTGGGCTGTACTGCGCGTACCTCAACTCTCAACTCTTCGCTAACAACTATGGGGGCCGGTACGATGTCCTCTCTGCTGTCCTGTCCATGGCGTCTGCTGTCATCTTGATCCTCCACTCGCGCCTGGCGCACACTCGAACGAAGCGACCCTCGGATACAATCACTATCTTCCTATTCGCATCACTCATCTGCTCTGCGGTGCAAATCCGCACGCACTGGCTGTCTCAGGCGCCGGCCGCTTTCACAGGGATCTACGTGGCCATTGCTCTTTGCACGGCTGTCCCCTTGGGCCTTGAGATGACTAGCAAAACGATACGGACCGCGTGGCCAGACTTCTCGGAAGACAAGATATCATCGAGCCCAGCATTGGGCAAGGTGTTTTTGTGGTGGCTCAACGACTTGATCCAGTATGCCTACGAACACGAGATTGGGCCTGACGACCTCTACCCCCTCGACAAGAATTTGGCAGCGGAAATACACCGAATTCGATTTATGACTCACTACCGTGCGATGCAATCCAAAGAAGTCATCCGAATAAAGCGAATACGAGGCTGGAAAGCAGCTCGTGCCCTTGGTTCGACTCTTGGAGTCAGCTGTGTGGCACCTGCGCTACCGCGTATTACGATGTCGGCATTTAAATTCGCACATCCGTTCTTTATCAGCTCTATTCTAGACGAATTGAGCCAAACCACGTCATACTTACCTGGTGGTACCGCAGCTGCCTATATCGGCATCATGCTGTTCCTCAATGTCGGAAATGCCATGGCGACAAGCACATATGGGTACTACCAAGAGCGCGCAGTTGCTCAAGCGCGCTCGTGCCTTGTGCCTGCTCTCTACCAGAAGACTGTGCGACGCAAAGTGTTTTCGGAAGAGAGCTCTTCTGTACTCAGCATGATGAATTCAGAGATGAATATGATCCAGTTTGGTGTCAAAAACGCTCACGAGTTCTGGATCTGCGTGCTCGAAATCATCTCCGCCAGCTGGCTGTTGAAACAGCGCATTGGCTGGGCCTTCATGGCGCCTCTAGCTGTGGTTTTGATGTCGGCAAGCGCTTCCACTTTTGCTAGTCGATTCACTGCGAAGAGACAAGATGCTTGGATGGGGGCTCTGGGAAGCCGGGTGGGCTTGATCTCCTCTGTTCTTCCGAATCTGCCCTCCATCAAAATGGCCGGCCTGGGTAATCAGATTGGCCGTGTTGTGCAAATGTCTAGAGAGCGCGAGATTGGATTGGGCAACCGGTTCAGACTCCTCAGCACCGCTTCTGCAACCATCGCTTTCGTGCCCACGGTATTCTGCCCCATCATAACATTCACCGTCGCGCGCAAGTCCCTTACTATGAGCGAGGTCATGACGTCGCTTGCATTCATCAGCCTCCTCTCGAACCCCATGATGCATATTTTGCAGTGTATCCCGCTTGTCATGGCCGCCATTACTTCTGTTGGACGTGTTGAAGAATTCCTCGACTCTGAAAACGACGATGGACAGATCCCTTTGGCATACCGCGATGAGGTAGCCGACGCCGTGGCCCCAGGCACAATCGAATTGATTGATGCTAGCTTCGGATGGGACGTAAAAGACTGGTCAGTGCAGAATGTGAACCTCGCAATGTCCACTGGCGTCTTCCAATACGTCGTGGGGCCGGTTGCGGCTGGTAAGACGACACTTTGCCTGGGGCTTTTGGATGAGGTCAAGCATAGGCAAGGCCAAGTTGTAGTGCAACGTGGAAAGCAACTTTCTTACTGTAGCCAAGATGTTTTCATCATCAACGGCACAATTCGAGAGAACATTGTTGGCTTTGCTCCGTTCAAAGCGGCCCTATACGAGAAAATAGTGAAGAGCTGTCAGCTGCAAGCGGACTTTGAATCTCTCGCCAATGCCGATGAAACGATTGTCGGAAGCCAGGGAGCTGCACTGAGTGGTGGCCAAAAGAAGAGAATATCGCTGGCTCGTTCCCTGTACGCGGAGCCAGATGTGGCCATATTCGACGATGCTCTTGGTGGTGTTGATTCCCATACGGCGCAGAATGTTGCGCGCACTGTCTTTGGGCCAGAAGGGGTTTTCAGAAAACTCAACACTACGGTCATTTTTACTTGCCAGTCTACGGAATTCGTTGATCTTTTTGACGAAGTTTTGGTTTTGAAGGATGGCAAGGCAATCTGGTCTGGCCCTCCAGCACAGCTGCCTGCTGAGGAGTGCAGCAAAGGCTTGCTATCTACGACAAAGGCATCTTCGAAAGTCAATACTGCCAAATACATTCATAATGTCAGCATGGGTCGAAAGCCTGCGGCAAAGGCTACGTCAGGCACCCTGCCCATGGTTCCGCCAGGCCACAGCGATGACTATAGTTTCTACTTTGCTGCGGTCGGTCCAGGCACCTTTTTCGTATTCTTTTTGCTTGCCATTGCAGCGGCATTTTTGTTCACGTTCTCAACACTTTGGTTGGAGATTTGGATTGCGGCAGAAGAAGATGCATTCAAAGAGAGGCTATACTTTCGAACCTTCTGGGCCCTACAAATCACTTGCATCCTAGTCATGCTGGTATATTTTACCTATACTAGTACTGTGATGGGGCCCAAGGCAAGTTCGCAACTGCACTTTGGGGCTTTGAAGACGCTTGTTCAGGCGCCGTTGGACTACTATAGCACAGTTGACTCGTCGGTTCCCACTGGATACATGTCGCAAGACATGAACATTATCGACAGCCAATTTACTAACTCGGTCGGAAACACTGTTGCTTCTAGTTTCATAGCCTTGTTTCAATTCATCTTGATAGTTCTCGGCTCACCTTCTGTGCTCATTGGCTACCCATTCTTCTCTATCATCCTCCTGCGGGTGCAAAGGGTTTTTGTCAAAGCAGCCGTGCAGCTCAGGGCTATTGCTACGGAAGGACGCAATCCTCTCAAGTAAGTTCTTCTTTCCTCTTATCAGCCATATATTCTTCCACCTTGCAGACTTTAATACTTGGTAGCAAACATTTCAAGGAGACGCTTGACGGCCTGGTCACGATTCGTGCCTTTGGATGGTCCGAAAATAGCATTCGACTCAACGACCAACTTGTCGACAAGTCGCAACAATCGTCATATCTCTCTGCAATGCTCCAGACATGGCTCAAAATGATGCTGAATCTATGCATTGCCATGGTTGCCTCGGTATTTGTTGGCATTGCAAGCCGGCTGCCCGCCAGCACTGGACTCGTCGGTGTTGCATTCGTCACGTTCATGTCGGCTGCTGAAATGCTCGGGGGCGTTATCCAGTCCTACACAGCGCTTCAAACGTCAGCCGTTGCTTTGAACAGACTCAAATTTCTGCAAGATGGCGTTCCTCCAGAGTATGAACCAGAACAGAGAGTGTTCACTCCTGAAAGCTGGCCTTTGGAGGGGGCAGTCCAGCTAGATTGCGTCTCTGCTGCGTACAAGTACGTCGCGCTTTCTTTTAGACAAGCTTTGACTAATCTCGCAAAGGACTAGCAAACCATATCCAGGAAAGGAAATCGCCCTAGTGGAGGCTGAAGACCCCGATGATGCTCTCAAGGCCATGTCACTCCGGGTCAAAAAGGGCGAGACGACGCTAGTTTGTGGCCGAACCGGAAGGTAAGGCGTGTCTCGTATGAATTCTGTGTATTCTTACTAATGATGGAATGAAGTGGTAAATCGACCCTCCTGCTTCTTTTGCAGGGTTTCATCACTCCTCATTCTGGTTCTGTTGAAATTGATGGAGTCGCACCAGGCCGTGTCGATCGCAACAAGCTGCGCGATAGCATCATTGCCCTACCACAGTTCCCCTTCTTCTTGACCAGCGAATACACTGTACGCGACAATCTCGAGCACCACTTTAGCTTTTCTGAACTGAGTGTTGCGGATATTCCAGAGGCCAAGCCACAGGTACAGCAAGATGAGGACTGCATTTATGCGCTACAAATGGTGGGTTTATGGGACACGCTTTCCGCGCGGGGTGGGCTGGATGGGCTGCTCAAAGAAGGGTCGCTCAGTCGCGGCCAGAAGCAGCTGTTTAGCCTCGCGCGTGCCATTCTGCGTCGGCGATTAAAAAGCCGGGCAAAACACGGGAGATGGAAACAAGGCGGGGGACTGCTGCTTCTGGACGAGTTCAATACGGGACTGGACTCGTTGACGGAGTCGCTCATGTGGGAGGTGATCAAGGCCGAGTTTCGTGGTTGCACAATTATTTGCGTTGCGCATCGCCTGGGTGCTGCCTCAGACTTTGATCAGGTCGCGGTGCTCAGCCACGGGCGAATTGTGGAAGAGGGCGTGCCGTCGCAGCTGCTGCAGGATCCTGCTAGTAAGTTCCGAGCGATATGGAGCATGAAGGAGATTTAGTTTGATGCTATGTACATGGGGGTTTCTATCTTCATTACACATGTCTATAATATTCATGAGCCTCGTTGCTACCGGTTTCCGCATCCTGATTTTTTCCTCAATATCGTAATGCTAGTCGTGGTTGTATATGCATCCTGCTAGTCCTCCGCCTCATCCGTAAAGTAATCAAAAGGCGCTGGTACCTCTGGCTCCTTGCTGTCCGGCACATCCACGTCCGCACCGGTCACGGCAGCATGTGCCTGCTCCGGCGGCGGCGGCGGCGGCGGCATGTGCACCGGCGGCACGGGCGTCGTGCAGTGGGCGCGAATCATGGCCGTCATGGTGCGGGCCCATTCCCAGGGCCGGTCGCGGTCGCCGGGCAGGCTGTTGAAGTACTCCCACCCCATTATGCCGCCAAAGTCATGGGGCCGGCGGCGCAGGATGGCGAGGGTCTGCTGGAGGGTGTCCCAGGCGACGAAGCCGGTGCCGTTGTCCGGGTTCGTGACGAGGCCGACGACGAGGCGGTCGGGGGCCCAGCCTTTGCGCAGCATCATGTCGTACATGACGGTGGTGGAGAAGTCGCCCCATCCCCAGTAAAACTGGGCATTGTACCAGGCAATGTCGCGGCCGCGCAAGACCTCGAGCGCCTCGTAGTCGAAGCCGCTGAGGTTGGCGGTCGGGTCCAGCAGGCTCGCGGCGACTGGGGCGAGCGTGATGAGGAAGTCGGGGCCAAAGTCGGCGCGCAGGCGGTCAATCAGGCGCAGGATGCCCGCGAGGCTCATATCCTCCTCGACGTCGAGGTCTAGGCCGTCGAGGCCGCGCGCGCGGACGAGGTCGCGCAGCGGCGCGTAGTAGCGCTCGAAGCGGGCGAGGGCCAGCGGGTCGTCGTCGTCGGGGGAGCCGTCGAGGCGCTCGTAGGTGCCCTGGGCGGCGCCGCCGAGGAGGGCGAGGACGCGGATGCCGGCGGCCTGCAGCACGCGCAGCTCGGCCCAGGCCGTCTGGTGGCACGGATCGTCGGGCGCGTGGTCGTTGAGCGTGAGCGCGTCGGGGTCCTCGTTGATGTGCAGCGCCGCGAGGATGACGTGCGTCACGGCAATGTCGGGCTGCGTAATCAGCGGCAGGATGGAAATGGACTTGCCGTCGCCGTCGTGGAGCGTCTGGTAGTACGTGATGAGCCGCGGCAGCGGCGACGGCCGAGGAGGCAGCGGCGACATGGTGAGGTTGGCGGGCTGACGGCTGACGATGTGAAGGCGTGAAGAATGCCTGACGCGGGGGGGGGGCCACAGCCAAGGCCAAACTTCTGTCGCACTCCCCTCCACCTGCGTTTGAGACGATAAGGTGTGACTTGCACGGACACGAGTAAAGTTTGGAAGAATGAAAAGTGTAATGAAAGTTTTAGAGGAATAATTAAGAATGACCAAACTTGGAAGGGAAGATGGCTCGTCAATACTAGGCTCTAGCGCTAGACGAAAGCGCTAACTGTGCGCTAACTGTCGCACCAATCACTGGTGATTTATTTGGCCATATGTTTATATATACAACACCCTATAAGCACTATTTATATATTAATAGCCATCTTTCCAAAACTAGTAAATCGTGGGCATCTCAAGTGCAATCGTAATCGGAAATCTCAGTCAAGAATAGTGGGACAAGTCAATATAAAAGAAGAGAAAAGACAAGAAAATACCGAAATAATAACAAATTGTAGAATCAGTAAAACCATTGGATGTTGTCCTTTACTCGGTCGGCATTTTGTACACTGCTTACTAATTATTCTAATTAGGACGATTATTATTGGCAGGCACGCCACAGACATGCCTGCCACGCTGACTCATCAGCACTCTGGGCCATGTCGCCAGGCCTCAGGCGCTGCCCTCCATAGCTCTTCTCCTCTTCTTCATCATGACGAATACACTGTTTTGCCTTGCTTTGCTCGCGTTGACCGGTCGTGATACCCCCTCCCTTCGATTCACCACAATTATCATAGAGATCTGGTGTAAATTGCTACATATTTTACTACCCGCTCGGACTCTCTGGTGGACGTTTTGGCTTGCGCATGACCATTGCGGGGCTTTTCTACGACTTCAAACTTGAGACATTTCGGATTTTCATGGAACAAGGTCATGTGCAATGCATTCTCCAAAAGACAAGGCCAACTCGAGTGGTGGGATTACACTCGAGAGCCGATAAATGTGGATGCATCGGTTCGAGTCTGGGGTAATATAAGTTGCGGAGGGTGACTTTTTTGATATTGCAGCTAGGTGAATATGAACTCTGCTGGAAATCAACACATCTTCCACTTACTCATACGGAGCATTTCTAGTTTTACATGTCATCGTTGTGTTGGCATCGTTTCAAGATGCGGCGTTTTAGTGTTAAAACTGCCGAGTTGTGGGTGCTGCCAACCAGCGGCATGTTGACGTTATCTGTTGACGCTATTAAGCCTGCTAGAATAATCGTCAGTAGCAAGCGACAGTTGCAGCGGAGATGATATGATGGGCTGTACATCAGGCATTATATCCCATCGTGCCACGTTATGGACTACCCGTCAGGCCTCGGCTCTAGCCTAGGGGATAGTTTGGCAGGGTCTTTATGCGACTCCGTTTCGAGCATCAAATTCCTGTCCTGAACGGGGAAATGGGGTTTAGGGTGACTGCAAATCTGTTATAGACACGCTGATTTACTGCAGTGAAACACGATTCTACGCGACTCCCAAACACGGACCCAGTGTTTCAGCTCAAAATATCACGGAAGCTGGAAACACCGCACATCTCGCCCATCTGTCGAGGTTCATTGCTCATACTATACAAGTACAGACATGGTGGCGCTTCGATGCGTTGTTGTAAATATCATGAGAAGAAAGGAATTGTGGTTTTGTGCACGTATTGCACGCCTATAGTGCTTCGCTCGTCTATGAAGAGCATCAAAGGTTGAAATATCAGTGTCACTCTGATTGCGCAGTTGCTTCTCACTACCAGCCAGGAAACTGTTTGACGTTACGACGCCACTTTGCCCGTCGCCGGCCGACGCAGCATCGTCATTTCGAAAAAAAAGTTACTAATTCGGTCCTACGATGGGCTGTACAAGGCTACTTGGAGCAGCTTACTTGCTTGTGTGTTCTCTTTGCTTGCTACTGGGTGCAGTACGAGTTACATTAGCGCAGGAAACCTCGAATCATGATGGATTTGACCACCCAAGCAGCGTGGAGTCGCTGATACAGTTTCCCGAAGTAGGCGATGTTCAACTACGGAGGACGTACATGGCGCTGGTCAGCATGTTTAGCGATGCTTCCCGAGAAGCGGCCAAGAGATATGGTGTTTCGGAGCTGAAGATGCTCTCGAACGATTTGGACAGCCATGTTCAAAACGTCAATGACAACACCGACAAGACACACCGCCTCGAGTTGAAAAGGAGCACCGTTCGACGGAGCAGCAGCCATGACGACAAAGAACAGGAGAGCATTCTTGCAAGATTCTTGTCGGGACTTGTTCTACCTGAGCGAGGTCCAGTCCAATCTGAGCCACAAGCCTCAAAGACGAATAGCACAGATGATTCGACGGAGCAAACCACCAACGAGTCAGCAACTCTGAAAAGGGGCCTCTTTGGGGGTCTAGGAAAACTCTTTGGAGGCGACAAAGATGATGAAGGAAATGAAGGAGATGAAGGCGACGGAGGAGGAAAAGGAGGCCCAATCGCCGATGCCATGTCAAAAGCTGCCGGTAAAGTTTTTGGCAAGCTCCTGAATGCCACCGGCAACGGCCTCGCCGGCGCCGGCTTCTTTGGCGGCGTCGGGGTCGGCGAGGGCGCCGCGCAGGCGCTGAACCTGACAACGGCGCAAAACTCCAAAACCACCGGCGAGCAGGTTGCGCAGCAAAACGGCATGAAGAGCTCCGGCCTCAACCCCATTGTCCAGAGCGCCGCCATGGGGCTGACGGCCACGGCACTCAAAGCCGTCGTGGACAGCAATCTCCTGCAGCTCCCGCCGCTTGCCGCCGTGGCGGCCGCGCTGGGCACCGGCGTCGGCAACGGAGGCGCC
This sequence comes from Beauveria scarabaeidicola, assembly GCA_037289395.1. Lineage (NCBI taxonomy): Eukaryota > Fungi > Ascomycota > Sordariomycetes > Hypocreales > Cordycipitaceae > Beauveria > Beauveria scarabaeidicola. The sequence goes on along the minus strand of JAEIJG010000007.1, from coordinate 76,853 downwards.
ATGGGCCTCGGCCTCACGAAGCGGGACGTATCGCCGTCGCTCAACGGATCAGGGCTGGTCGACAGCATCGGCGCGCTGGGCTTTGGCGCCACGCAGGCGCTGACGTCGAGCCTCAACCTCACCGGGAGTGGCGGCTTGTCGTCGCTGCTGCCCGCCCAGGGGCTCGACGTTGGCGGCATTGCTCTCGGCGCCGGTGCGGGGATCGGCCAGGGCGCGGCGCGCGGGCTAAAGCTCGCCAAGGCGGAGCAGCCGCCGGCGCTCAAGTCCAACGCGGACATTGCCGGCATCGCAAACACGTTTGCGTTTGGCCTGAGCAACGCCCTGACCGACGGCCTCAACGTCAGCGCGCAGAGCCTGGGCGCCATGCTTCCGCCGATTGACTTCAACTCTGCCGCGCTGAGCGTGGGAGACGGCATCGGAAGCGGCGCGGCGCTGGGACTCAAGCTGGCGCAAAACGACACCAGCGGCTTCGGCGCGCCGTCGGGCATGTCGGCGCCGTCAATGGCGGATCTTCCCCAGATTGCCGGCACGCTGGCGTTTGGCGTGAGCAAGAGCCTGACGCAGTCCCTCAACACGAGCGGTGTCAGCGTGTCGAGCCTTTTGCCGGCGGATCTGGATATCGGAGGAGTTGTGATGGGTGCTGGCCGTGGCCTCGGCGGCGGTGCCTCGGTAGGGTTAGGGCTGGCCGGGTTGGCGAGCAGCAACCTCAGTGCTCGTGCTCTGCCAGACGCTTTAAAAGACATTGCAGGTCTGGTGGAGAAGTTTACCTTTGGACTCGGCAACTCGTTTACAGACAAAATCAACTTGACCTCTCAGGCCAATAACCTCGCCTCTGCCCTGCCATCAGTCGATCTCGGCGCGACTGTTTCGAGCGTCGGATCGGGTCTTGGGTTAGGCCTAGCCAAGGGCCTGGATCTAGGCACGAAAGCCGTTTCGCCCCCTCCAAAGCCGTCATCTCTGAAGGATCTACCGCAGCTGGCTGGCACATTTGCGTTTGGACTGAGCGACGCGCTTGCGAGCCAACTCAACATCAGCGGGCTCACTAGCGGCCTGACCAAGAATGCCGGAGGCCTCGTGGCAAAATTCGCGGCCCCCGTGGCGTCTGGCCTCGGAAAAGGCATAGGAACCGGTGCCGCGGTTGGCCTCGGCTTGCAGCCAGAGTCTGACGCGGTGTCTGTGCAGGAAGCATCGCCGCAGAATGGCGACATTGATGCCGAGGGCCTCTCGCAAAGCTTTGCAGAAGCGCTCGTATCGCGATTCCTCGCCAATGATACTGCAGGCGAGCTCATCAAGAGCGTCTCTGGAGGCAGTGGCACCGATGGCGCCGGGTCTCTCCTCAGCAACGTAGACGTCCCCCGCCTGGCCAACGGTCTGGCCAGGGGCCTTCTCACCGGTGCCGGGGACGGTGTCCAGGCCCTCGGCGGGATCAACGCCATCGTCAACGGCAAGACTCTGGCGCTCACGGGACCCGTCTCAGAAACAAAGATTGACTTTGACGATTCTGCCAACGGCGCGGCTGTAGGACTCGGCCAGGGACTGGGAACGTCGGGCGTCTTGACGGTGCAAAAGCTGCTTGCGCGCGGTATGAATGCCAACCTCACAGACAATCCGAGCAACCCGCAAAGGCGGGATCTCGCCGTCTTTGGTCGTCGCCAAGACAACAACGACGGTGCCTCGCCACCACTGAACCTGACCCTGTTTGCCGATCCGGCGGCCATTTCGTCACTTGGGCAAAAGGGCGTCGACGTTTTGACGTGCGACGGCATCGCTGGTTTGTTGCTCGTTGCTTCTGGGCTTCAAAAGAGCGGCACCGTATCCGGTGGAACACTAAGCGGCAACACCCTCGAAACTCTAAAGTCGTTGATCCCCATGGGCATGATTCAAGTCAAGTCGCAGGGAAACACGTTTGCTATTGACGGCACTAAACTTGCAGAGAATCTGGGGAAGCCCGATTTCAGCATCACGTCGACGCTGAGCATCAATGGCTCTTCATTTTCAAGATATACGGCATTCTTGATACTGCACAGTAAGTCGGCTTTGCATCTCTTGGCAGGCGGTTTTATACATCTTTGAGCTAACAGTCGCCCAAACAGTTGGAAGCGCTATCCTCGGCTTATACGTGATTTGGCCTCTCATTCTGAGCGTTGCTAGCTTACAGAATATTGCTGCTCACTTTCAGATCCCAAGTCCTCTCAGCAGCTGGACTACAAAGACGAGCAGGTTTCTTCGGCTGTTTGTACTGCCACCGTCTCTGATTCTGATTCTCGTATTTGGCATTCTGGCTGGTGCGTCCACAGGTCACTTTCGCACAACCCATGGGGTAAGTTCCATGCCCCCCCTCTCTAACAAGCGTGCCCCATTGTACTCACAACTGACTCGAATCGCAGATTCTAAGTCTCTTTACGCTTCTCTTCGTCATTGCCGCTCTTGCCCTCTTCTTCTTTGCCAAACCTGCAGACCTCACGCCCAGCGACCCGGTGCCGTCGTCCGCCAAAAAGCAGCGAGACATTGTGACGTGGGCATCGCACGCTTGCAACCAGATCCTACTAGCATTGCTACTTCCAACGGCCGTTACCGGATTTGCAGATTTGAGCAGTGTCACGCTCTGCCTGACCCGCTCCGCGGTGCCGTTTGAACTGGCCGTGTCTCTTGGCATGGGCCTCGTGTTTGTGTTTGCGCTCGGCCAGTTTATGAGCGGGATCGAGTTGTTCCTTGTCTTCATGGCAAAGAGGACTGAAAGGAGGCAGATGTTGACGGTAAAAGAGGAAGCTTTCGATGGATCAAGCCGCCCTCGAGTCGAATCACCAGTTCCTCAGCGCACTGGCACCGCCGTTTTGGAAAAGGAACAAGACCTGGGACAGGTCGGTGGTCAAGCGCCGCTACCCGTTTACATTTAGCGGGGGGGGGATAACAAAGCCGTCGTGGTTTGGGGGTGTTTAACAGTCTGGGCGGTTTATGTTTCCCAATGCTTATAAGAGAAGGCTCCTCGACGGACCTGAAGCTCCTCTTTGGACTCTACGTATCATCTTGATCAACTATAATCAGAAATCTTTGGAATAAAGATATAATCTCATGAATCAATGCTATGACTGAGGGCGTGTATAGAAGCTACTATAAATACATATTTACCACCAGTGTCTGCCATCATGACCTGTCCAGTGCAGCACTTGCACTACTCCCAGCATCGTAGGCCGGCGCGGCATCTCCGTCCACAACCACATCGTAAGCCGGAGGCAAAGAGTCTATCCGTCGTGGCGCCTCGGCGAGGCCCATCATTTCCAAATCGTCGGCTGTACCATGACCGCCGCCGCCGCCACCACCCGCTTCCCTCGGCAGCACCAATCGAAACACGTCCTCCCTCGCACGCTGCAGGTCCGCCCTTGCCGTCTTGAGCTCCAGCACCTGCCTGCCCAGCTGCGCCTCGAGGTCCCGCCTGCGCGCGTCAGCCGCGTCGCCCATTGTCTGTGCTTGGACCTTTTTGATGCGCTGATTTGACTGCTTGAGCTGGTCTTGCAGATCTCTGTTGAAAGCGCTTGTGTTCGGCCAGCGCCGATGCCGCGCCGTCTGTGTTGGCGAGTGTCTCGAGGAGTTGACTGTTGCGCTCTCCGGCGTTGCATATCTGCTGCTCTACCGAGCTCGCCATCTTTCGGGGTGCGTGCGTAGGGGAGAAGTTGTGAGTTTAGAGTAGCTTGTAATCGATCCATGTAGGCCAATGCCGGCCTTGATCTGCAGAGCTGTTGTCAAGTCTGTCGCACAATAAAGTTTGTCGATGGATCTAAGGCAAACAGAAACTTCTTCAGAGAGCACACAGGTTATCGCCATGCTTAAATAAAATGATTCTCGCAGCCTTGGAGGCCAATGTGGCGGACTTCTGTTAGCCATCTTTACAGCCTTGTGGCTTGTAAGGCAAACTATTGCATCATAGCGCGATACTGGGCGCATCAGTTCGACAACTGCGGCCGGGGCAGTGGCGAAGCAAAGTACATTTCTGTGAGCACATGAAATGTCACCGGATGAGCCGCAGTGTCTTCTTTCACGGTTGTGGGCATTTCGCGCGCAAATTTTGCGAATTGGAGTTGCAATAAAACCTCAACAGAAGCCGCCCCAAATCCAAAGGGCAACTTTAATAGTACTTTCGCGACCTTGCAATAAAATACACTACCTGTGTGAGTGTTTTGAGCAATGTCTCGAGGGAAAATGATCCGTCGCGGGCATCAAGGCAAATATTTGATGCTGCTACCGGTAGCAACAGTTCTTCGAGATGATATCTTGAGAATGCTCACGCCTACCAGAGCCAAGAATGTCTTAAACATCGACATTGTCAATGCTGTGCGACCCCAGGATGAGGGAAATGCTGTCAACGATGCACAATAGTTGACACAAAGACACTGTACCTTCTCATACATTGTTTCTCCCGGATATCCGTACACGTTAAATATACATTTACTCTTGTTTTCATTGTTTCATCACCCATGCATGCCCTTGTATCAAGCAGAGCATCTCAAGACAATTTCCTTTTGCCTCGTGACAGGCCGTGCTGTAACTGCCCAATGATCCTGGACAGCGACACGCGAGCATCATCCAACTTGCCTCTCTCAATGGTCCCATCAACAAGACAGTTTTGCAAACCCTGCAACCACTACGCGACGTACTTCTGGTCCGAGATTCCTCTCATTGACATGGCCAATTTTGTGAACGGCCTCTCCACTCGTTGAAGCTCACCGTCACAAGGTTGTCGGCGCCCGCATCGCGACGCCACCACCACCAACACCGTCTTCTTTCACAATAGTAATCGCCGAGTTGCCCACTCAATGGACCGACGCCGAGGATGAGGCCGTCCGCGACGACTTTCGCCAAGAGCTAGACGCCAAGTCGTGCGCCAAGGGCTTTCTTTCCCTTTGGATACCTACCGCGCACCCCCGGCGCCACAGTCAATTACCCCGGCAATCCCAACGCAGGGGATCGGCATTAAAGAGGCGGTTTTACCGTTCCTTATGATCCACACCAGGATCCCATGTTGCGAACCAGGGTGATGCAATTTCAGAGAATGTCGTGGCGGCTTTTAGTGACTACTGACTAGTCATGAGGAACGGGCGCCGTTGTCAGCACAAAGAACAGGGTCTGAACTCGGCAAGGCCATTTATACAGACGCATTCCAACCAAGGCCCGAAGCTCTGCTCGGACCAAGACGCATGTCAACTCCGCTCTCTCTGGACCTGTCCGAGGCCGAGGATGCCCTTGACAAGAAACCAAGGCCGGGAGCACCCAAGATGCGGCATGCGTGTTGGTGGGTGTGCGTGTTGGGTGTCGACTATTTCCCCTCCCATTCTCCGACGAGCCCCTTGGCGCGCGTCTCCATTGGCTCGGATACACCAACCTTGAAGTGTTCATCATCATCAAGTCGGCGAGCTGCGGATGCTCAATCGCAAAGGCTAGTAGATCCGCTCCGGGCTCATTTTTCATGGGGGTTTTCGTCGTTTGCCAAATTTATGCAGTGCGTCACCAACGACCAATATCGGAGCGGCCGGGAGCGTATGCGTATTGCCTTTGGTCGTACGAGAGCTGCGGTGTAGTTATTCGACACCTGCGTAGCCCGGCGCCGACATAAACAAATGAAGATATTGACTGCCGGAAATGGGGTCGAAAACGGCTGTCAGGCATGCAGAACTGAACAAAGGACTTTGATGAACCAATAACTATCATGCCCGCCAGCTCGGTGGCGTTGGCTCCGAGTTGGTCGACAATTTGACCGTCGTCCTGTCCTCCTTGGGTACCTACACTTACTTACACCTGCGTCATCTTCTTGGGCGCGTGAGCTTTCTGTGCCAATGGAAATGGCAATTTCCAGCCCCGAGCCGTTGGACTTGTCCATGAGGCTTTTGGGTTTACGTTCCGAGTTGCCGCTTTGAGGAAGTAGACTTTGATTCTCTCCCCAACCCCCCGCGCCGTTCGTGTTGGCAGGCACACCTACCACAGGCACACTTGCCACGCCGACTCATTGAAGCGGAATTCGAACGAAATTGGTTACCGGTAGTTTGTAGATTGAATCATTCAAGTTGGGAACATTTAAATCCACACGACCTTGTCGACAGAAGTGGTTCCATTTCCTCGGCCATGCATGCTCTCTTGGTTACCACCAACAAGTAAGTAAGTGGCAGACTCTGGTCAAAGCAGAGTTGCAATTTCCAAGATAATGGTTGCGCTATATTGGCTATCTCGCCTTGTTATCGGGCTATACTTGGGCAAGTATACAGCCGCCCAGTTCGTGACCGCGCCCAAGAGCTGCACCTTTACCAATGTAACGGGATACGCCAATGTTCCTGTACGTTACAAGCAGGTGCCGGCGGGCATCTGCGAGCTGAACCCCAGCGTCAAGAGCTATTCCGGATACGCCGACGTCGGCGAGGACCAGCACAGCTTCTTCTGGTTCTTTGAGGCGCGCGACGTCGACCCGCGCACGGCGCCGCTCACCGTCTGGGTCAGCGGCGGGCCGGGCTCCTCGTCCATGAACGGGCTCTTCAAGGAGCTCGGCCCCTGCCACATTGACTACTTTGGGCAGCCCGTCGACAACCCGTACTCGTGGTCGCGCAGCAGCAACCTCCTCTTTGTCGACCAGCCCACGCACGTCGGCTTCTCCTACTCGGTGCCCGTGCCGGCCACGCTCGACGACGAGACGCGCGCCGTCGTGCCGCTGCCCGACGAGACGTGCCCGCCAGACGACGCAAAGACCTGCGGCACCTTTTCGCTGCCCTACGCCAACCTGACGGCCAACTCGACGGCCAATGCCGCGCCCAACATGTGGAGGACCTTGCAGGGCTTCATGGGCGCCTTCCCGCAGTACTCGCGCCACGGCGTCCACTTTGTCTCCCAGTCCTACGGCGGCCACTACGCGCCCATCTTTAGCGACTACTTTCTGAAGCAGAATGACAACAAGATCCCCGGCGCCGCGCACATTGACCTCCGGAGCGTCCTCATCGGCAACGGATGGTACGACCCCATTGTCCAGTACGCCGCCTACTACAACTACACCGTCTCGCCCGGCAGCACCTACGACTTTGCCATGTTCAACACATCTATCCAGGAGATGCTGCACGAGGAGCTGTTTGGTCCCAAGGGCTGCATCAGCCGGCTCAAAGAGTGCCACAAGAACAACGACCAGAAGCAATGCGAGGCCGCGGACCGTTACTGCGTCGGTCACATTGACGAGTTCCCGGCACGTTTCGCGAACCGCAACGGGTACGATATCCGCCAGCTCAACCCCGATCCTTTCCCCTACAAGTTCTACCGCGACTATCTCAACAGAGCCGAGATCCAAGAGGCCATTGGCGCCTTTACCAACTTTACCTCTTCGAGCACCGCCGTCAGCGAAGCCTTCTTCACCACCGCCGACAACGGCCGCAGCGTCGGCTCCGTCGAGGCTCTCCAGAACCTCGTCAACCACGACATCGCCGTTGCCATGTGGGCCGGCGACGCCGACTTCATCTGCAACTGGATGGGCGGCCAGACCATCTCGGACATGGTCGACGTCGCCGGCTGGTCAGACGCAGGCTTCGCCGACCTCGCCACCAGCGACGGCACGGTCCACGGCCAGGTCAAGCAGCGCCGCAAGTTTAGCTTCACGCGCTTCTACGAGGCCGGCCACGAGGTGCCCTTTTACCAGCCCCTCGCGTCGCTCGAGTACTTTGAGCGCGTCATTGGCGGCATCGACATTGCCACGGGCCAGGTAGACATTGCGACCCGGTGCGACTACCGCAGCGTGGGCACGCCCGAGAGCACGTACCGGCAAGGCAACAGCACCGTGCAGTGGACGGTGACGCCGAAAAATGTAACCTATAATGTCGAAACTCACGGACCGGGCGCTGCATGGACCAACAGCAAAGATCGATGCAGCGCGCCCAAGGCAGGAGCGTCAGCTCACTAGGGAATTGTGGACGTCGGATAATACGCCAGTGAAAACGACAACTTGCAACTCGAAAGCATTTCAATTGAAAGACTCAAATTTACTGTGACTTTAGATAAAGTAGAGAATGGGCGGAGAAGAAGCAGAAGCAGAAGAATGGAAAGCACTGGTTGCTTATAGTTGAACGAGTAAAAACAAGTCAATCAATCTCGCAATCTTTTAGTCACGCAACCCAAAGTAAAATGGTAGAAATAAATAGTCTTTTAGCATTCAGCTAATTATTCACTTGACTCATTAATTCATGTGCAAGACATGTCGCCCATTACCCGTGGGCAAGGGCCATCTCATTCATCCTCTGATACTTCTTTTCTTTCCACCAATCCATAAACAAGAAAAGGCTTCATTATCCTTTGCAGTCGTAAAAAGAAAAATCTGGGCTTGGGAGATTCCCGCCCCTGCGCTTCATAAAAAACAAATTTGGGCTTGGGAGATTGCCGTCCCTGCGCTTCATGTAAAAAACCATCCAAAATCCGAAAAAAAAAAAAGATAAGAAAATAGAATAAAACATAAATACTAAAAATCATATGTGCAAGTCACCTTATGCGAGGGTTCCATAATCAATCGGCTTACGACGAGCCCCCAGTGCTTGAAGAGGACCCAGACAGAGCTGAGAAAATGGCCTGCAAGAGGTCAGATATTGTTGCAACCAACGGCGTAGCATCGCCAATCAGTTCCTGCGTGTTGCTGACAAAGTCAGACGTAAGGAGAGACTCGGCGTTGAGCAGCAGCGTGGCAATGCCAGCAATGGTCTGCTTGGTGAGCAGAGGTGCAGCAGCCTCAATCAGACCCTTGAGATCAATCTCGCCAAGAGCACCCAGAAGAGGCTTGACCATGTCGAGCAGAGGCTTCAGGCTCTCAAGAAGCTCAGGAATGTTGACATCATCGAGGGCCTCAATCAGCGGCAGAGCACCGCTGATCAGAGAAGACGTCTCATTGACAAACTTGGGTGTGAGGAGATCCTCGGCGTTGCCAACGAGACCAAGAACCTTCTTGATAGACTCGGGGGTGAGGAAAGGCTTGAGGACGTCAAGGAGAGCCTTGAGGTCAATCTCGCCCAGAGCACCCAGCAGAGGGCTGAGCTGCTTAAGTAGAGGGCCAAGCTGCTTGAGAAGCTCGGGAAGATCAATCTCACCAAGAGCAGCAAGTAGAGGCTTGACGGCTTGCAGAAGAGGGCCGGCATCACCGATGAGCGCCTTGGTCTGCTGGACAAAGTCGGGAGACAGGAGGTCTTCGGCGTTGGTGAGAAGGCCGACGATTTTGTTGATGCTGTCTTTGGACAGGATGGGAGCGAGGGAATCGATGATACCTGCAAGATCAAGCTTGCTGATGCTGGCAAGAAGGGGTCCAAGCTGCTTGAAGAGACCTTGGAGATCAACACTGCCAAGGGCAGCGATGAGGGGACCGGCGCCAGCAATAAGACCTCTGGTGTCCTTGACGAAGTCGCCAGTGAGCAAGTCTTCGGCGTTGCCAAGAAGGCCGAGGAGACCACGGATGGCCTCGGGAGTGAGTAGCGGGCTGACGGCGTCAAGTATTCCCTTGAGGTCAATCTTTCCAAGAGCGTTGAGCAGAGGCGAAAGCTGAGCCAACAAGGCCTTGAGATCAATGTCCTTGAGAGCATCAATGAGAGGAAGGGCACCACCAATGAGACTCTTGATCTGGTCGACAAATTCAGCGGTGAGCAGCGACTCGGCGTTTGTCAGAAGCTGGACAAGACCCTTGATGGTCTGGGGAGTGAGCAGAGGAGCAAGGGCATCAAAGAGACCCTTGAGGTCGAGCTTGCTGATCTCATCCAGAAGAGGGCCCAGCTGAGTGATGAGCTTATCGAGATCAAGCTTGCTGAGGCTAGCGATGAGAGGGCTGGCACCCTTGATGAGGGCACGGGTATCCACAACAAAGTCCTTCGTGAGAAGGTCCTCGGCATTCTGCAGCAACTCGACGATGCCAAGAATGGTGTTTCTCGAGAGTAGCGGTTTGAGCGCATCCAGAAGGCCAACCAGGTCAATTTGGCCAAGTTCTTCAAGAAGAGGGCCAACCTGATCCAGTAGCTTCTTGAGGTCAAGCTGGCCGAGGCTGGCAATAAGGGGCTCAGCGCCATTGACGATGTTAACAAGCTTCTTGATGGTGTCAGGGGCGAGGAGGGGCTTGAGAGCCTCAATAAGACCAACGAGGTCGATTTGACCGAGTTCGTTAAGAAGGGGACCGACTTGATCAAGCAATTTCTTAAGGTCAAGCTGGCCCAGGCTGGCAATGAGGGGCTCAGCACCATTGACGATGTTGACCAGCTTCTTGATCGTCTCGGGGGTAAGAAGCGGCTGAACAGCCGCCAAGAGACCCGCCAAATCAATTTTGCCGAGCTCTTCTAGTAGGGGACCGACTTGATCAAGCAATTTCTTGAGGTCAAGCTGACCCAGGCTGGCGATAAGGGGCTCAGCACCATTGACGATGTTGACCAGCTTCTTGATCGTCTCGGGGGTGAGGAGCGGCTGAACAGCCGCCAAGAGACCCGCCAAATCAATTTTGCCGAGCTCGTCCAGTAGGGGACCGACTTGGTCAAGCAGCTTCTTGAGGTCAAGCTGACCTAGGCTGGCAATAAGGGGCTCGGCGCCATTGACAATATTGATAAGCTTCTGGATAGTGTCGGGGGTAAGCAGCGGCTTGACAGCAGCCAAGAGACCCGCCAGATCGATTTGACCGAGCTCTTCCAGAAGAGGACCGACTTGGTCAAGCAACTTCTTGAGGTCAAGCTGACCCAGGCTGGCGATGAGGGGCTCGGCGCCATTGACAATATTGATAAGCTTCTGGATAGTGTCGGGGGTAAGCAGAGGCTTGATAGCAGCTAAGAGACCCGCCAGATCGATTTGACCGAGCTCTTCTAGTAGAGGGCCGACTTGGTCAAGCAGCTTCTTAAGATCAAGCTGGCCAAGGCTGGCGATTAGAGGCTCAGCACCGTTGACGATGTTGATAAGCTTCTTCACGGTGTCGGGGGTAAGCAGAGGCTTGACAGCATCTAGCAAACCTGCTAAGTCAATCTGGCCGAGCTCTTCCAGAAGAGGGCCGACTTGGTCAAGCAGCTTCTTAAGATCAAGCTGGCCAAGGCTAGCGATCAGAGGCTCAGCACCGTTGACGATGTTGAGAAGCTTCTTCACGGTGTCGGGGGTAAGCAGAGGCTTGACAGCATCTAGTAAACCTGCTAAGTCAATCTGGCCGAGCTCTTCTAGAAGAGGGCCGACTTGGTCAAGTAGCTTCTTAAGATCAAGCTGGCCAAGGCTGGCGATTAGAGGCTCAGCTCCGTTGACGATGTTGATAAGCTTCTTCACGGTGTCGGGGGTAAGCAGAGGCTTGACAGCATCCAGCAAACCTGCTAAGTCAATCTGGCCGAGCTCTTCCAGAAGAGGGCCGACTTGGTCAAGCAGCTTCTTAAGATCAAGCTGGCCAAGGCTGGCAATTAGAGGCTCGGCACCGTTGACGATGTTAACCAGCTTCTTAATTGTCTCAGCGCTTAACAAAGGCTTCAGAGCCTCAAAGAGACCTGCGAGATCCAGCTGACCAAGTTCCTTCAGAATTGGCTGTAATTGATTGAGGATATCCTGGAGATCAAGCTTGCCGAGACTGGCGATCAAGGGAGCGGCTCCGTTGACGATGTCCACAAGCTTACCGATGGTTTCAGTGCTCAGGAGTGGCTTCAGGGCCTCAAAGAGCCCGGCGAGGTCAAGCTGGCCAACCTGCTTCAGGACAGGCTCGAGCTGGTTGAGGATATCCTGGAGATCAAGCTTGCCGAGACTAGCGATCAAGGGAGCGGCTCCGTTGACGATGTCCACAAGCTTACCGATGGTTTCGGTGCTTAGGAGTGGCTTTAAGGCCTCAAAGAGCCCGGCGAGATCAAGCTGGCCAACCTGCTTTAGGACAGGCTCGAGCTGGTTGAGGATATCCTGGAGATCAAGCTTGCCGAGACTAGCGATCAAGGGAGCGGCTCCGTTGACGATATCCACAAGCTTACCGATGGTTTCGGTGCTCAGGAGTGGCTTCAGAGCCTCGAAGAGCCCGGCGAGGTCAAGCTGGCCAACCTGCTTCAGGATGGGCTCGAGCTGATTGATGATATCCTGAAGATCAAGCTTGCCGAGACTGGCGATCAAGGGAGCGGCTCCGTTGACGATGTCAACTAGCTTACTAATAGTGTCGGTACTAAGAAGCGGCTTCAGGGCCTCGAAGAGCCCAGCGAGGTCAAGCTGGCTAACCTGCTTGAGAATAGGTTCGAGCTGACTGATAATATCCTGAAGATCGAGCTTGCCGAGACTGGCGATCAACGGGGCAGCGCCATTGACGATGTCAACCAGCTTGCTAATAGTGTCGGTACTAAGAAGCGGCTTAAGAGCCTCGAAGAGACCTGCGAGATCAAGCTGGCCAACCTGCTTAAGAATAGGTTCGAGCTGACTGATAATATCCTGAAGATCGAGCTTGCCAAGACTGGCGATCAACGGGGCAGCGCCATTGACGATGTCAACCAGCTTGCTAATAGTGTCAGTACTGAGGAGCGGCTTGAGAGCCTCGAAGAGACCTGCAAGATCTAGCTGTCCAAGCTGCTTCAGGATTGGCTCGAGCTGGCTAATAAGGTCTTGAAGGTTAAGCTTTCCGAGGCTATCAATTAATGGCGCGGCGCCATTGACGATGTCGATAAGCTTACTAATGGTATCGGTACTAAGAAGAGGCTTCAGGGCTTCGAAGAGACCTGCAAGATCCAGCTGTCCAAGCTGCTTCAGGATTGGCTCGAGCTGGCTAATAAGGTCCTGGAGGTCGAGCTTTCCGAGGCTATCAATTAATGGCGCGGCGCCATTGACGATGTCGACAAGCTTTCCGATGGTATCGGTACTAAGAAGAGGCTTGAGGGCATCAAACAGGCCCTGCAAATCTAATTGACCAAGCTCCTTCAGGATTGGCTCGATCTGGTTGATGAGGTCCTGGAGGTCGAGCTTGCCTAGGCTAGCAATGAGCGGCGCGGCACCGTTGACGATGTCGACGAGCTTTCCGATGGTATCTGTACTAAGAAGAGGCTTGAGGGCATCAAACAGGCTCTTCAAGTCAAGCTGGCCAAGTTCCTGGATGATAGGCTGCAGCTGGTCAAGAAGCTTCTGCAGGTCAAGCTTGCCGAGCGAGGCGACAAGAGGGCCGGCATTGGAAATGAGAGACTTTGTTTGCTCAACAAAGTCAGAAGTAAGAAGCTGCTCAGCGTTGAAAAGCAGAAGAACGATGCCCTGGATGGACTCAGTTGTAAGCAAAGGGGCGATTGTGTCGATGAGGCTCTTGAGATCAAGTTGGCCAATGGCCTCGAGAACGGGGCCCAATTGGTCAAACAACTTGGATAAATCGACCTTGCCGAGGCTTGCGACGAGCGGCGCAGCGCCAGAAACGAGGGACTTGGTCTCTTCCACAAAATCAGAGGTAAGAAGTTGCTCAGCATTGAAGAGCAGAAGAACGATGCCCTGGATGGTCTCAGTTGTGAGCAGAGGAGCGATCGTGTCAATGAGGCCCTTGAGATCAATTTGGCCAAGGGCTTCGAGAACGGGGCCCAATTGGTCAAACAACTTGGATAAATCGACCTTGCCGAGGCTGGCAAGAAGGGGCTCAGCACCATCGATAATCGAGATGATCTTCTTGATCTCGTCGGGCTGCAACAGGGGCTTAACAGCTTCCAGGATGCTTCCGAGATCGAGCTGACCAAGCTGCTTGAGAATAGGCTCAAGCTGCTTGATGAGGTCCTGTAGGTCGAGTTGACCAAGCTCTTTAATAAGAGGCTCGGCTCCATCCACAATGGAAATGATCTTGGCGATCTCCTCGGGCTGCAGCAGAGGCTTGAGGGCTTCAAGGATGCTGCCGAGATCAAGCTGGCCAAGTTGCTTGAGAATGGGCTCGAGCTGCTTGATCAGGTCCTGAAGGTCGAGCTGGCCAAGTTCCTTAATAAGGGGTTCGGCACCGTCAACAATAGAGATGATCTTGGCAATCTCGTCGGGCTGAAGCAGAGGCTTGACGGCCTCGAGAATACTGCCGAGATCGAGGCCACCGAGCTGTTTGATGATGGGCTCAAGCTGCTTGATGAGATCCTGGAGATCGAGTTGACCAAGTTCCTTGATGAGAGGCTCGGCGCCATCGACAATGGAGATGATCTTCTTGATCTCGTCAGGCTGTAGCAGGGGCTGCAGAGCCTCAAAGAGACCAGCGAGATCGAGGCTACCAAGTTGCTTAAGAATGGGCTCAAGTTGCTTAATAAGATTTTGCAGATCGAGTTGACCGAGACTGGAGATGAGAGGCTCAGCGCCATCAATGATTGACTGAATCTTCTTGATCTCGTCGGCAGTGAGAAGGGGCTTGACGGCCTCGAGAATGCCGGCCAGATCGATGCCGTTGAGCTGCTTGAGAAGAGGCTCAAGTTGCGAAATGAGAGCGGTCAAGTCAAGCTTACCCAGGCTGGCAATAAGGGGCTCGGCTCCGTCAATGATGCTGATGATCTTGGTAATCTCTTCGCCGGAGAGCAGGGGCTTGAGAGCTTCGAGCAAACCAGCCAGATCGAGACCGCCAAGCTCCTTGAGAAGAGGCTCCAGTTGCGAAATGAGAGTGGCCAAGTCAAGCTTACCCAGGCTGGCAATAAGGGGCTCGGCTCCGTCAATGATGCTGATGATCTTGGTAATCTCTGTGCCGGAGAGCAGGGGCTTGAGAGCTTCGAGCAAACCAGCTAGATCGAGACCGCCAAGCTCCTTGAGAAGAGGCTCCAGTTGCGAAATGAGACTGGCCAGATCGAGCTTGCCGAGTTCGCTGACGAGAGGCTCGCCAGCGGTGACAATGTTGCGAATCTTGTCTGGAATGGGATCTTGCAGGGTCTTGGCGAGAGAAATAATAGCGTCGTGGAGAGCATTGAGGAACTCAGGAGTAAGAAGCTGGGTGATAGCCTCCAAGGCTTTGACCAAGTCTGTGATGGGCTTGACGATGGGGTCGAGAATGCCGCTGATTCCCGACTGAATAGGGTCGAGGAGACCGTCGAGGAGACCGTTTTGGTTGCCAAGAGCTGAACTAGCACTCTGGGAAGAGGTGGTTCCCGATTGAGCGTTTGTGGCATTTTGTCGTCGAAACAGGGTGGAAACTCTGGGATCAAGGCGGTCCTGCTGTTCCTGTCTCTTGAGGAGGGCGGTCAACTCTGTTAGGGTATCGGTGAGCTGACTACGGGGGACAAGAGCCAAGTTGTGTTTGGAAAGAATCTGGTCGAGGTTGTTGCTTTGAAGGATATCCTCAATCGTAGTCTCTGGGGGAGACTGGGTACGAGGGCCAGCAGCGACCAGGGCTGCAGGGGCCACGGCTCCCACCAAAATGGTAGTCCACCTCATGGTTGGAGTTGTGTGGTGTTTGCCTCACCAGAAAGGAAGCAGTCTTGCTTGACTGGTGTGTTGGCTTCCCACCTGGACAAGACAATTGGCGAAGATGAAGAGGTGTAAGAGAAGAAGAAAGAAGCCAGCAAGAGAAGGAAAAGAGGCTAGGGCGGAGGAGGAGTAGATATGTAATGAGGACTGGAGCGGGTGGATATTCGAGAATAGCAAGAGACGCAGCATCCCAGGTTGAATCCGCACAGAGCGCAGAAGAGGGAACGGTGGAGGAGGGCTTGCAAGACAAGGTAAGTCGTGCGTCTGTGTGTCGACTGGCAAGGGGGGTGTGCGATACTGCCAAGTGCTGTGGGACGGTGGGAGGCGTGGGAGTTGAGAGAAGCGGAGAAAGGCTAGAGAGCCTCGGAGCTGCTGGTACGAAATAGTTTGACATGGCCATGCGGAAGACAATGAAGACGGGAGAGCAAGCGAGCTGTGTAGGAAGGGCCAAGGCAGAAGTCGAGAACTCTGCTGATCGGCGAGGCCTGGTGGGAGAGTTGCGAGTTAGCTAGCCATTGGGTCCAGAGATGGTGGGGAGAGTTCAGAGGGAGTGGACGGAGACCGTGGGCAATCCCCCAGGTTTCCCCAAGTTTACGGATACTGACCATGACAATTGGGCCAGTGGTGACATTTTGGCTCTGTGATAGGCCGTTGGCCCCGTCGTGCAGCCGAGCAGCGCAGGCAACAAGACGAAGGTGGATTCGGTGGAGGCCACTTGGGGAGCCATCATGTCCACCAGGGGGGGGGCGTGGCCAAAGGCAAAGGGTAGTCTGCGTGGGCATTTGGGTGGCGTCGAGTAGCTGAGTAGTAGCGTCGCGGTGGGAGGAGAAGAGCGACTTGAGTTGTGGGCGGATTTGTGATGATGGAAATGATGGAAATGATGGAGATGATGGAGATGATGGAGATGATGGAGGAGAGGGAAAAATAACTAGTCTTGTTGGTGAAGGTCTTGGACATGAGCAGACCTGCGTTTGCTTGCATTCTTTTTTTCGTGAGCAGCTGGCAGCTGGCAGCTGGCAATGACAATGACAGCAGAGTCCAGACAGCCAGCTCCTCGCTTTTGGGGGACACTGGACAAAAATGTCTCCCTGCTCTGCAATTGCTCCATCAATCCAGTATCCGTAGGTAGCTATGTATAACTGCCTTGTTCCTGTACTCGGTATAATGCCCACCGCATCCCGGCCTTGCAGTAGTTTGTACGCCAAAGACTCGATTTCCACGCCCATGTTCTGCACCACCTCGTACTGCATAATACTAATAATATACGGATAGAAATTGACCAGCCACCACAACGCTGCCTCGGCATCTTGGAACATCAATTGCCAATTATGGTATTCATGGCGTTTTGGCCGAAAATGCTTGTGAAATCTATCCTTGACGGCCCGTGATGTCTCCAGTGGTGCTGTGCTGCGAGGCTTCCGGCCAGCTTCTCTTCGCCCAGGCAGTTCACGACCAAAGGCGGGGAAGCCAGAGCCCAATGGCAGCCACCCTATTATGTATTTTCCTTTTCCCTTGGTAATGTTGTTCATCCGTGGGACCGCCGCAGAGTTTTCCGCCGCAGCTCAGCAACCCTGGAGGCGCGACCCCATCATTCGCCCATCCATCATCGCATCGTCCGCTGTGGAGAATGCCCAGCCCGCGCACGGTGATGCAGGCTGCAGCTCGACTTATGTACTTACTGGAAGTATTGACCATCCCCCTCTCATCTTACTCTTACCGGGGGTTAAAACTGGCTCCTAGGTGACGGTACCCATGCGGGCAGCCACTTATTACTGCAAAACTCATAATACCAGTACGATGCGAGCCGCAAAACCACTCATTACTGCCAGGGTGAATTAGTTTGAAAATTTTTCTCTTGCAAACTTGCTACCAGCAGTTATTGGGCTAAAGTTACCGAACTACAGTCCTCCCCTTGAAATAATGTTGGCGTGATACCTGTGCCCACATAGTGCAGCCAATTAACTATGCAGGAGCAAGGGGGTCGTGGAGTAAGATTATTACAAGCAGGAACTTAATATGACTAATAAATCACATATAAAAAAAAGTATCTTAATGTATCCTAGTACCCTGTGTACCCCCTTTCAGCTACAATAACAGCAGCATATCTACGAAAGAATTTCCTCCTCTGAAATGCTCTTTCTGTGGCCTAGATAGGAAATGGTGGTAGTTACGAATTTTTAACCAATCAGAGACGAGCGGGGCCGGAGTAATAATAGTCCGCTGTTAAGGCGGTACGGATCAACAGCTCCGGTGACTTCGGCGCCGGAAGAGTGGGTACTCGTACCTCGGCTACATTATTTCAAGGGGTGTATTGTATGTACGAATATGTGCATCAGCAGAGAAGCGTCTACTGGTAGGTTGCGACAGATAGTTTCTACCGCGATCAATAGTAGTTACCCAACTCACCGCGGATACAAAAAGACATTTATGAAAACAACCAGCTCCCACATTGTAGCTCTTGCATAGTGCGTTTCATCTCTGATCTTGGAAAGGAAGAAGAATCCGCTGAAAAGTTTTTTTTTTTTTTTTTGAATTATTATGTCTCGCTTTCCTTATAGGCGACAACGCCTTCCCAAGCTTCCTCCCCTGTTGTGTGTGGCGGGATTGACGACGTTTTCGTTGTTGTTGCGGCTCAAGAAGGTCACTGGGCGAAAGGGGAATGGAATGAAAGCGTTTGCGGGTGAAATTGACCCGTTCAGCTGGCGTTGCTAGTTCATTACACAAACAAGTCGAATTCAGTTTCTCTTATGGTTTGTCGCCACAAGAATCTACGCCACACTTTCTTTACTACCAGCGGCGTGGCCGCCGATATTCCAGGCTAGTGGCGTCGTCGGCGACTGTTGAACTACCCAGTAGTTATTAACTAGTATTTAGTTTTCCCTGTCTAGAAGTGCGGCTCGCTTATTCGACAGTAAATGAGCTTGCAACCAGACCACGGCAAGTTCCGTCGAGGCCGAAATCACTGTAGTGATTTGTCGTTTTTATTACTTCAGACTTATAAACCGCGTAACTCATGAGAGGACACCCACCCTCAACCTCCGATGTTGACAACTGCCAGCAGGCAGCTTCAGCACATTTCATCCACATCTCACCAACACACTGAATCTCTCCTTACCAGTAGAACAAAAAAGCTTTCAGTGAGGCTCCACCGGTAACTGGCGTCCTTGGACAAATTCGGCAAGGCTGATTTTAGCATAAGCGGGCTCAATGGCGTCAACTCTATTCTCGTCAGCTGTGGCTGCTCTTCGTCATGGCTGTCCGCGTGGAAACCCCTGGTAGATTTATGGTTGAGAATCTAGTATGCGCGTTTTTTTATTGGCTTACCCCGGAATTTCTTGTTTCCGCAGCGTAAAGCTGAGGTGGTTGTGCTTGGCACGTTGTGGCAAGGTCGCGTGCCGCTCCTGAGGCGTTCTAGGTACGGTGTGGTGTGGCACCGTGTGGGTGGTTTATTTATCTTGTGCCACAAGCGGACGGCATGGGACAAACTAGACGCAACTGTATAGACCGCTACCAACGTCTGCAATAGCGGTGATGCAAGATCCAAGCCATACCAATAAGAACTATTAGCTATTGAAAGCGGTATGGCTTATTCGCTTGGACGTGGCTTTCGTCTTTTATTAGATTCCATTACATATTAACTTTCCACAACCAGCACCTCATTTCGCTGTGCGCAAATCAATCGGACCAACCGGCAGGTCCAAGCAGCGAGTTGGCCCGGGACGCCGCCTCTGTGGGTATTGTCTTTGACAGACGGGGGCTTGATTGGGCAGCGGCGCGGCAGGGCAGCCACATGGGCTCGGCCGTCTACTGAGTACGCTCCACTGTCCACTAGCAGGGTGCTTGGTAGAGAAACGAAACCGAGAAACACTTTGACACTTGTTTGGCTTGAAACGAGAATACCAAGAGAGGCCGATGACAGTCAGCGTTGCTCGACTGCCCATGTCTCACAGTCTCAGAGGTTGATTCAACGCACGACAGTATTCGTAGAACCACAGCCGCAACCAAAAGCGCGCCAACAGTCCGCCACAGCGAAAACAAAATGGTGCATGCCTCGGAGTCACGGCCGCGCGGGCTTTTAAACTGCTTCTCCAGAAAGGACCAATACGAGTTTGTACAAATAAGTCGGACAGCTTGGCAGTTGGCACGATGTTGGCTGCTCTCCGCTTTTGGCGTTGAACAATGACCACAAATCCACAAATATTCTCGTCGACGTCTTCGCTTGGGAACCCGCCTGTCCAACTCTGCGGCGGTCCCACGGATGAACAACATTACCAAGGGAAAAGGAAAATACTAGCTTGGAGCTAGTGGCCGCGACGACGAGCGCTCGTACGAGTAACGACACCCACAAGCCGCTTTCTCTCCGTATTATAAGAGTTATGACTCTTATGAGATTGTAGCCCTGGTCAGGATTCGTCTGGGTGCCCTGAGAGAAAAATGAGATGGTCAAGTCTGGTCCACTGCGGCTCCAATGCGTCCCCGCGTGCCCGTCGAGGTGCCATAAATATTACCGCGCTGTCTGGGCAGGCGGGTTGGCGGACTCGCGCAACTCGGGTTGCTGACGGTCCCAAAGACGGGCTGTTTTCGTTTCCCCGCGCGGAAGCGGATTCAAGGCTGTTGACAGCCTACAGGGGAGAAAAGCCACGACTTGAGAATGGCGTCCATTGGCCGCCAGCGAGATGACCACGGCTGCCTGACAAAGCCCAGCCCTCGGGGCTGGTTGAAGGCCCGCAAGCGCTCGGGCGAGATCCCCATCCATCCGTCAAATTACCCTGCCCATTTTCTTCCCCGTGCGGGGTAACAGCTGGTTCTGGCAGTTGGCAGATCTTGAGATGTGTGCCAAGCTGAACTGTGCGAGTCAGATTTGGTGCTGGAAGAGTTGGCTGTGTCAAGCGACGAGCGGCCGTTTGTCGCGTGTCATGTTTTTGCTTCATCCTATAGCTACTGTCAGCGTTCTTTTCAATCGAAAATCTTTCCCTTTTACCTTGATATGTGCGCATATAAATGTTCTTGGTTATGGCCAAGTGGTTAGTTTGCCTCATCCAAAACCATGGAGCGTCTGTGTCACAGACTCACAGGTACCTACTAAGGTACCACGCTGCCACGCTGCTCAGTTGTCGTGAGTACCCACTCGCACCCTTCGGCCGCCCCGCCCCACAGCCACTGTTGTCTACCTATAGGCTATTCCTGCTAATCCACCTGCATGCAGCATGCATGAATCAACACCCCCCCCCCACCCCCACCCCCCCTTGCCCCCCACCAGGTTCGCTTTGGTCGCGCATCTCGCCGAGTTTCTTTTTACTTGCAATTCATCAGCTCGCCCACCACCACCACACCTTGTCTATTCTCTAATTACCTATACATTTCCCCTCGTCCGTTGCGGCCCTTGTATCCCCAGATTTGCAGTTTTTTCCTGGTCCTACTCCCCGCACTGCAATTGAACCCACGTCTACCGTAACGTGCTCGATTGGTGCTGCTGTAACTAGAGTTAGGTACTTTATAGGTACCCCTCCAACTTTTTGATTAACACAAACACAGTTAGTTACACAGCTCTACACCGGTACAAGGTACCTACCTACCTCTACCTGGTTACCGGCCTAGCTACCTGCGTGCAGCATACCACAACACCTCCCCCCTCCCCCAACTTCCTACTCCCACTCGCAAGCACATCTCTGCCTTTTGCATCATCTCAATCCCCAAAGGCATTGACCACGCGGGAAACAACGTCGCTTCACCATGGCGTCCGCGTTCAGGGAAGAGCATGACGACTCTGATGTCGACTCCTACCACGCCACAACTCACAACGCCACCACTGCCCGTGTCGCTGGCGCCAACGGACGTGGCAACGACCATGCCGGCCAGACACTAGACGGCGATGAGCTGCCTCCTCTGGAAAATGCATCGACTGCTGACACCGGCGACCACATCATCAGCAAGAACAGCCCTCGCCGAGAGATGACCCGAGAGAAGCTCGCCACTGCAGCCAAACAGGGAAGAGCATGGAGTGTTGGCCATATCAAGCACAAGTGGAAGTGGTATCTCTTGGGAACCATCATCTTCCTTGCCATTCTGCTGCCCATTGTGTAAGTTTGCTCATGCTCCTTCCCGGCTCTCTTTGACCTGATACCTTGCTGACTCGTGCCACAGCTTCACCGTGGCGCTGCCCGCAATTGTCCAGCTTGTTCTCAACCAGCAGTCACTCCCTGTTAGAAGCGGCGCCCTCGGCGTCCTTACACCAGACACCATCAAGGTCACCCTGGACAGCTTTTTTCACACTCCACCTGGTCTCAAAGCAAAGACCAATGAGTTCTCTCTGGAGCTCTACGACAAAAGCGCCCCCGAGTTTAAGCCTTTTCTGACCGTTGACGTCCCCCCTCTGCATCTCACAGGCGGCAACACCGAATTTAGCATCAAGGACCAGGTCCAGAAAATCACAAATTTCGAGTCCGTAACCTCATGGCTCGGCGGATTCTTTGATGCCTCGGGCGAGTACGACCTCAGCGTACGTGGCACCGGTGCTCTCATTTCTCTCGCTGCCCTCAGGTTTCGTCCTCGTCTTGACAAGACGATCAAGCTGCAGGGTCTTAATAAGCTTCAAGGTATCGAAATGCGCAAGCTTGACTTTCTCTTCCCAGCCCAGAATGGCATCAACGTCAGGGGAGATATCATGGTACCCAACCCTAGCCCCCTCAGCTTATCTTTTGGAGACGTTACACTAGCTGTCATGTCGGGCGACATGAAGCTCGGCGAGTTCACCTTGGCGGGCATTACCATTGAGTCTGGCAACCATACCCAGTCCTTTGAGGGTTTTATTGACCTCAATACCATTCTTGGAAACCTCAGCGGCTTCCTTGGCAGCCAATCTCTACCCCTAGGCAAAGGTGTTGTGCAGCTCAACGCCACAGCCACCAAGGTTGTGGCCAACGGAGACCGCGTCACATTCTTGGAAAATGTTTTGAGCAACCGGCCACTGACAGTCAATGTTTCCGTCGTCACTCTGCTGAGCGACGTTCTCAGCGGCCTACTCAAGGGCGGCGGTGCCATTACTGGCAACGGCCCGACCAACGGTACTGACTTGATCAACGCCCTGTCTGGCGTCTTTGCCAACCAGACGCTTCTCGGCAGCATTGCCGGCCACTGGAGCAGGCACAAGTCGCGCAGTGTCGACTCTGGCCTGGAAACGCGCTCCCTATTGGGCGACAACGCAATGTGGAACATGGTCAAGCTCGGACTCAAGCTCAAGGCTATGCAGAAGAAGTAATAGTCGACCCATCTTTTGGAGGGCGACTTGTGTTTTACTGGGTTGGCCAATCTGCGTTTACATATTTTCCCATTTACTCTTTTTTCTTCTTGTTTCTACTCTTGCATAAAAGGGCCTGTATTGTTTATATAAGTTGAATGGCCACGGAGGATATCAATATTGTTAGAAAATCTTAATGATGATGATTTACGCATTTTGCTCATCAGCCTGTCTTTTTTTTTCAACTCATCAATCTGTTCTTTTCTCGTAACTCGTCAACTTGTCTTTTTTTCAACTCATCAATCTGTCTTTTCTCGCAACTCGTCAATTTGTCTTTTTTTCAACTCATCAATCTGTCTTTTCTCGCAACTCGTCAATTTGTCTTCTTTTCAACTCATCAATCTGCCTTGTATTGCAAATCGTCAAACTGTCTTGTTGTAACTCATTAGTGTGTCTTCTCTTGCAACACATCAGTCTGTTTTTCCTGTTGCACTTAAAAGTCATGTTTCATTTCGCGCCATGTCTTGGTCTTTAGTGCATCATGTCTTGCCTTGCTCATTGTCCTCGTCTAGTGTAAAGCGGCCGCTCACACACAAAGTTTGGGTTGACAGTCCAGAGACAACCCCATGTCATTGTCAGCTCATCACATCTTTCCTCTTTGGGTACAACGCACATCTTCTGCCAAGCTACCGAATCGGTTTCTCGTCTCGACTCTCTCCCACATATCTCCATGTGAAGCCGAGCCGCGTTGAAGCACGCCCCCCTCCACCACAAGCCTCGCAGGACTAACGCAGACTAATCAATAAGTCTAGCAAATGCCTAGTTTACCCCCCCCCCCCCCCGGAACCGTTTACAAGGGTCAAGCTAAAGTGACTTGTCGTGCCAGGGTTCACTGAACGTTTGGGGCCGCGGTCGAAATCAATCAGTTGTCACTGGGGGCTGAAAAAAAAAAAAAAAAAAAACTGGGCAGAATCGCGTTTCTGTCGACGTCGACGGTCAGCGCCGGAAAAATTACAATTCGGCTCTTGATCCTTACATTCTAACCAGTCACACTGATACATATTGTAGTAGCAGCCGAGATGGTGAATCTTGTCGGCGATATAAAAAGACGACCGCAAGGAATGCAGCTAGTAACTTGGGGTAAGCATTTGGGTAGGAGGGGAAAAGTGTAGTATTGACGGCGCTGTCGGCCACGTTGGGTGCCTAGGTTGCTACAGTGGGGAGACAAAAGTTTGTAGCTACACATTCCTGCTCTTTTTCTCCCTCTACATCTCTCTCTTGTTTCGGTCAACAGTATTTGCCAAGATCGGCCGCCTCGGCATAGCAGTCGAGCAAGTGTCGCCGTGTTCTCCATCCACCAGCCGGGCTTTCCGATCTGCAAAAAATATGACGCCTTGAAATGGAATATCGCACAAATTCGTATTGTGTGTGTCCCCTACGCAGATTTTGTCCCTTTCTTGGTAGCGAGACTCGCGCATCCAAGTGAATGGCTGTAATGAATGATCATTTTAGGCCACCGAGGTTGATGGAATAGGCAGTCCACCGACCGACCACGTTTCTAGGCTGGCGCAACTAAACATTTTGGGCAGATTCACGAGTAAGAATAGCGGGATGGCTAGGTACCTAGTTCGACGGCCGGTGCTACGAATAATCAATCCGTTTCTTCACCAGGAACAAGCACCAAGCAAAGGATGGTGGGTGGTCTGTCTATATTAGATCCCTCGGCTGCCCACGTATTTGCAGGTGATTATTTTTTGCATGTGGAAATTCTCATGTCCATTGATATTCCATATTTTCTTTTTCCTTTTCCTCCTCTTTGCGGAAATCGCGCAGACGTGCGCCCTACATATGTACGCCCAGCCCATTTTGATGATTTCCCCCCTTTGCAAACCGACCAGGGTGAGGATTATGCTGGCACCAGACTGCCAAGAAGAAAAACCAGCCAAGAAAAAGACAACCAATAGCACCTATTAATCAAAACACCGATATCGACGTCACCCCGAGTTTTTCCTTTCCCCAGTCTTTTTTTCACGCCCCATGGGGCCCCGCGGGGTAATTGCAGTCGGGGCGCCGCCACGTCTCCCGCCTTTTGGTGGCTTAGAAAAAAAGAAACAATCTGTCCCAGCCGGCGGGATTGACAGATGCATAGATGCGCCGGCTCTCCGTTCCGGCTCGCGCCATGCCCTTTGCTTCTCGAACAATGAATGGTAGGCTCTCAACTGCGCGCTTTTTTCTCGCGGTATTTTTCTTTTTTTTTTTCTTTTTTTTCTGTTTTCTTTTTGCTTTTCTTTTTCTTAATTTCGCCATTACGAAAATAGCTGTGACCCATCTGCCGAAAAGGCGTTGGAACAAAAACTATTATCGACAGCGTTGATAACATCAAGGCACTTTGCACAAGTGCAGGAGGATCTTCCCCTCACGGTGGCCTCTTTATTTTGCCTCTTTCGTTCAGCCATGTGGGCGAAGCTGCCGCTTGCCCTGTCAAGCCACGTTTGCACCCCCCCCCTCCCCTTCGCATCACAATGTCGCAGGGGAGGCTCTGCTCTGTGTCGCCTACATGTGCGGTTATATGTGAGTATTTGGAGAAGGCGGGCCAACTCATAGGCTGTTCCGTCTGGCGTGTGCTGGGTTGTCAAAGGCTCATGGTTTGCAAAGAAACAAACTGGCTGTTTTCATCCATGTAGTTGGAATTACCCCAGGTTCCAGGTTCGAGATAACTAATCCATCGGATAGCAAGTGCCGGATTCGTCAAGCGGAGGATATCAGTAAGCGAGCCCCGTTTCCCCAGGAAATATCATCTAGACCATCGCTACCGTCACCATGTCATGCTTTCCGAACAGCTGGGCGTTGGTTTTCTACCCTTTCCCGCCCCCTGTTTCTTGGTTCTTTATTACCCACCTTGCCACCTGCACATCCCCATCTTCAGCTACTGCCAGACTGTGCCAGTACATACTTACTGTGGTGTGGTCATGGCGGGATTATGCTATGCTTGCTGATCCATGGCTTGCCTGACAGGGGTGGGAAGGGTGTGCAGGCTACTTCGTATGCAGGCAACAAGGTCGGAGAATGGGAAAGAGGGGAAGCTACCACGCAAACCGAGGCTCTTTAGTGGGCTCTCGTCGTGTTCCCCGCGTGACGCTATTCGCAAAACGTCTGTGCGAAATACCTTCACGTATTTCTTCTTCCTTTCTCCCCCACTCTTCACTTTAAAATATCCAATAAAAGTGCCCAATCAATGTTGTTTCTATAGGAGTCATTTCTTGTTTTTTTTTTATGCCGCGGTGGCAAATGGCGGGGAAAAACTCCATGTAGGGGGGGGGGGGGGGGTGTGGCCAGAAAAGGAACAAGTCCCTGCGTAGGTTTACGCTTGCACTGCCGAGTGTCAGGTAAGCGCAATTGAGGCAGAAAAATTTTCGTTTTGTTGAATCGTTCGACAAAGATCCATAACAGGCTTCCAGCATGGCTATTTAGACGGGCATGGGGGGGCCAAAAAATCGACCGGTTTTGAGAAGGCAGCTTACTTTTAAAAAGCCATTCTCATAACGACAAGCCAGACTAATATAATAACAAAAATTGTTATAGACTCCGAATCAATTACATATTTATAATATATTTTCAAAAAATATTTTATCAGCTGCTTCTGGTGCGTAGCTGTGATTAAGAACACAGCGTCAAGAATGAGCGGGCAGCAGGTTTTTTTGTCCCCCCCCCCCCCTTTGACGGATTGTGGCGGTCTTGTCTTTCATTGTCCTAAAGAAGCACATAAAAGCCTTCGAGTCCATAATTGAGCGGAAACCAGGTTGTGTACCAACCCTTGTAAACTCAATTTTGTAATTCTTGTAATTCTTGCACATACAGCTGCGCCTGCAACCGATGTCACGATGCGAGGTACCTATCGTACTGTGAGAGTCAAAGGCGTCATTCCAGTAATAAAAGTTCAATTCAAGTTTCTATTCTCCTCCTGGACGTATGTTAACGTTATCATGTTGACTCACGTTCGCATCATTCTTGGCGCAGCACGGGAGCTCTTCATCGAAAAACTACAGCAACAGCAAGACGTCCGAGGAACTGGGCGACTCATCATCGCTCAGTACACTTGTTAGATGCTCATCAAATTAGAATCCAGGGGTCAGTGTTGAAAATCTTTTCATCAGACGTGGCAACCGCGGAATGCACGGTGAGTTCGTATTTTTATCTCATCTCCGCAGCCCTAGCGTCCGCAGACGCAAGTGGCAAGCAAAACAAAGGCCCTTGCCAGTCCTGTTTGCACTCACTCGCTATCGTGTTTAATTGGCCTTGTTCTAATGGGCCACACGTCATTGTTTCTTATGCAGTTGCCACTTTCCAGCCTCCCCAGACAGTCTTGGGCTTGATCATGCTTGGCTCTCTCTGTTGTGACTGACGATTCCCCAACGGAAACCCACTCTCTCTCTTTCCCTCTCTCACAGTCGCAGTCATAGCATCAGCAGTCGTCCTAGATGTGGAGAGCTTGTATGCGTATTTAAAGAAGAGCAAGAAATCCGAGCGGGGTCAACACTGCCCCAATCTGACGGCTCATTGTCCCAAGGGCCAACATCTCAGCTGTGACTTGTGAATTATCTTGTAGATTGCGTGGGTAGAAGCACCAGATCTGCAACCTTTTAGACTCGAAGAATAGACGGGGATATGTGCCGCGATTACTGGGCAGATACCCGTGCAAATGTGAGCTCCGTCATCTGTATTTCCAAAGACAAACAGCTCGTCTTGACGTTGCATTTCCCGCCCCCTTTTTTTCGTTGCTTTTTAATCGCTCCTCGCTCATGATGGTCAGATATCCTTCAAGTGGCCAATTCCGTAGAAATGGAAGCAAGTGTGCAGGACAGCGACTATCAGTGTGGCGAATCAAGCGAGGGGGAGACGGAGTCACACTACAGGGCACGAGCTAAAGCAAAAGACCTAGATGAATGTGTATATAAGAGAAGAGAGGCTATCTAAGGAGAAAGAAGGTAGTGGCTAATAAGGGGTCCTAGCTAGCTAAGTTAGTAAGCTAGGATATACCTACTTACTAATAACCCCTAGTATAAAAGAAGATATTATTTATAATATTAATTAATAGAAAGTTTAATCCCTTAATCTCTTAATCTCTTAAATATAATTTTAATATATTAATCTAATAATATAAGTCTAATAAAAAATAAGTATTAATTTATTCTTAATTCTAATTTTAATTTTATTTAAAATATTATAATTTTATTTAAAATAAATATTAACTTATTTTTAATTCTAATTATTAATTTTATTTACTATATATTATTAGCCTAAGTTATCTAATTCCCTTAGGAGCTTTTATTAGTAGCTATAGTAGAGATTATTTTATTAAGAGGTAGCTTATCTTAAGTTATATTAGTAGAAGTTATATTATTAGAAGGTAGCTTATCCTAAGCTATATTAGTAAAAGCTACTTTATTAGGAGGTAACTTATCTTAAGCTATATTAGTAGAAGCTACTTTATTAGGAGGCGGCTTATCTTAAGCTATATTAGCGGAAGTTATATTATTAGGAGGTGGCTTATCTTAAGCTATATTAGCGGAAGCTACTTTATTAGGAGGCGGCTTATCTTAAGCTATATTAGTAGGAGCTATTTTATTAGGAGATAGCTTATCCTAGGCTATATTAGTAGAATCTACCTTAGTAGGTTTATCTTAAGCTAAAGTGTTAGTAGAGGTTACTTTATTAAGGGTAATATCCTTAACCTAGGGCTTCTTATTATAAGCTTTATTATAGAAGTTAGTATTATTATTATTAATTATAAGCTTCTTATTAATAACTTTATCTTTTTAATTTTTTATATAAATAATAATAATAATACTTAATATATTATATTTAATAAAGTTAATAAGCGCTAAGGGGGTCTTAATATTAAAAGACACTTTTATAATAATATAGTAGTAATTCTAATTATTATAATAATATTTATTATAGTTATAAGAATAATAAATAAGTATATCTTTTCTAATAGTTACTTTATAACTATATAATATATACTTAAAGTTATAATAGTTATTATAGAAGTCTAATTACTTTATAAAGGTAATTAAAGTTTTACTTTAATAATATAAAGAGATTAAGTTATTAAGTAGCTTACTTTTTTTTAGGTTAGTTATATTACTAATATAAATAATATAATAATAAGTATAAGTAAAAGTTATATTAATATAATAGGCTTTATTAAGGAAACTAATCTTTAATTTATAAGGGAAGTTAATAATAATAATTTTAACTTTATAACTAGGTAAGTTATCTATAGTGTAGACCTATAGGGCGCCCTCTAGGATATAATTACGTGAAATCTTATCTATAAGATACCTTATCTTAGTAGCCTATATAATATAACTAATAATAATAAAGATCTTATATTACTATATTTTATTATATTTACTAAGAATAGATAGGTTATATTAGAGGGAGATTCTTAGCTTAATATAAAAGCGCGTAATAGTAGAGCTAGTATAAGATATAGCTACTTATATTTTAAATATATCTTAAAAATTAATAAATAAACTATAATAGTATAAGTATAAGGAGTATTTTTTAAAGTAAGATATAATCTTATATTATTCTTTTATTAAGCTTTAATTTTCCTAAATAACTATTATTTTATTATAATAAAAATAATAAGATAACTATTAAATAATACTACTAAAGGAGTAATAGTTAATATATATATAGAAATTAATTATATTATTTTCCTTAATATACTAAAGAAGACTAATTTCTTATTAAATACTAAAATAATCTTATTATAATATCTTTACTAGTTTATTACTTAAAGTAAGTATATAAAAAACTTAATATTTACTTAGTATTATTATATTAGATTATTAGGGATTACTAATAATAAATTTTATAATATAAGGCTAGTAAAAAATAAAGATAAAGAGCTAAGACTTTATTAAGTATTTACTCTTATTAGAGAAAATAAAAAAGAGAATATAGTCTATATTATTACTAAGTATATAAGTGGCTATAAGTATATAATAAAAGGCCTCTATAGTTTTTAATATTTCTTCTAAGAGGGAAGTAATAGCCTTTATTACTTCTATCTTACTAAAGGTATAGGCGTAAGGGTTTAACTTAAAGATATTATAGGCCTAGGCTAATAAAACTATATAATTATTTATTAGAGTAATATATATAAGGATCTAGTTTAAGAGAGATAAGGGGTTAGAGGCTATAGTTAGTTATATTATATTTTACTTAAAGACTATATTATAATAGTTTATAAATAGATAGTTTATTACTAGCTTTATAAGATTTATATTTAACTTTAGATATTTTAATAAGACTAGCTTTATAAGATAGATAAGTTTATTAAAGAAGATATAAGCCCTAAGAGTATTAACTCTAGTCTTATATAAATATTTAATAGTATTATTTATAATCTTATTAGCTAAGGCTAACTAGATAATCTATATATTCTTAGTACTAAGGGGCTTTAAACTAGTAGGCTAGGTTTTAGGTAATAGATAAAAAGCCTTATAAGCTTTAGTTATCTTTAAGGATTCCTCTTCCTCTAGCCTTAGTATTTTATTTTTTACCTTAGCTTTAGTCTTAGTATCTTATTTAGTATCCTCTTTAATATATTAGAGATTCTCTTCTTTAAACTCCTATAAGGCGTCTAAACTATTTAGTATTACTTTAAGCTTAATAGTAGTCTACTTATTAAGTTTAGTAATAACTAAGGTAATATAAGCTATTATATTACCTCTAAGATAATAAAAGCTATAGAGAGTATATTATATAATAGTATATAATATATAACTTTTTCTAGTACTAGGGTATTTACTAATAATAATTATACTAGCTCTTAACTTAGATAATAATATAAAAAGGGATAAAGGGATATTAGTGTAAAAAGCTAGATTATTTAGGTAAGGAAAGATAGTAAGGAGATTATAAAGAGATATTATTAAAAAATCTTAGAAGCTATAAATATATTCTTACTATACTATACTATTTATTCTAATAAGAACTTTATATATAGTATATAATACTATTATTTTATACTTAAGTGTTATAGAGTCTAGGAGTATAAAGACTTAGATATAAATAGAGTTATTAGACTTTATAGCTTTAGCCTAATTTATATTAGTATTATAAGACTTTTTACTTAAGGTTAAGAAATATATAATTAAAAAATCTATTAGCTTCTTAGGGTATTTAGTAAGGGGAAACTTAACCTTAAGATATAAAGCCTTATATACTTTTAGGTAGTTAGGCTAAAGGGGATAATAGATATAAAATAATATATAATATAATATTATACTTAGGGGTAAACTAATATAGTAGTTATAAAAGATTAAGCTATCTTTATTATATTTATTCTTACTATTTATAATAGGGTACTCTTTAATCTATATATATAAGCGTTTATAATATTAGTTATTTATCTTATTATAATAATATAATTCTAAGGTAATAGTATAGATATATTAAGTAATATCTAATATTATAGTGTCTAATAGGTAGGTAGTAGCCTATTTAGTAGCTATAGTACTTAATATAAAGGTAGATATTATTTTATATATAGAGATATAGATAGTTTCTTTCTTAATATTAGCCTTATTAGTTATTATATAGAATTCTATGATTTTTAGCTTACTATCTTAAAGGGCTTAATTAGCGGCCACTAGGGTGGTTTTCTCCGCTTTATAGAAAACACTTTAAGTATATTCCTCTATATCCTAGTAGTAAGTTATAAGATCCTCTATAATATAGGTAATATAGTAAGTATCTATAGGATTTAGTTATAAGTAAGAGTTAGCTTTAATCTCTAAGCTAGTAATAGAGATTATATTATTAACTATACTAAGTAGTTTATAATTCTTATTTATAATCTTAATAACTATAAAGAACTTTATAGCTTTATTATTTATAATAGATTATTTATAGTTTATAATTTACTTATCTTTAGTCTTTATCTAGGGTAAGAGGAGTTTAAAAAACTTAGTATAGCTAGATACCTCTAAGCCTATTTTAGTAAGGACTTTATTATAATAAAGCTTATTATAAATACTAGCTAGTAAGGATATAAAATAGTAAGTCTAATTAAAGAAAAGGCTTATAACTAGAATAGGCCTTAAATATATATCCTTAGGGTCTACTATTAGGAGTATAATATTTATACCTATTAGGTTATAAATATATATATTTAGGGGTATTATTTAAATAAAAGGGTTATATAAGGTAAGGTCTTACTTAAAGGTTAGTTATATATATTCTTTAAAATTTAGGTTAATATAAAAGAGCTTAATAGATATTATATTTAATAATTTAATAGTTATTACCTAAGTCTTATATTATTTTCTAATTATTATATAAAGGCTACTTACTTTATATATTTTATATAAAAAGGTATAGCCTAAACTAAAAAGTACTACTAAGCTAGGAACTAAGATAAATAGTATATCTATATTATTAATTTTAAAGGGGGTTAAGGGGGTAGCCTTAAGAATAGAGTATAAGTCTAACTTAACTAAGAATATTATCTTCTATAGCTCTAGTAATAGCTTCTTATAGGTATAAATAAAGCCTAGTATATTAATAAAGATAGCTATAGTAAAAGTGTAGATAGTCCCCTAATTATATTCTAAAAAGCCTTAAATATAAATAGAAGGGACCTAGTAATTACCTAAAATAATAAAGATATTAGTATAAATCCTAGTAAAAATATCTCTAGTACTTAATCTTATATATTATATATTATAGCTAGGGGCTATATAACTATTAATATAGATAATAGTAGTAACTATTAGGGGCGAGTTATATAAATAGGCTAGTTTTATAAGAACTAGGTTAAATAGAAGACTAGTTAAGCTATTATAGATAAGATTAGCTATCCTATCTTCCTAGCCGTCCTTAGGGGTTTCCTTATCCTTAGTAATTACTTTTCCCTTAATATCCTTAATAGTATCTTTAGTAATATTACTACTAGTTCTATTTCTAATAGTGTTATTTTTATCTTTAATAATATCTTTAGTAATATTACTACTAATTTTATTTCTAATAGTATTATCTTTATTTTTAATAGTATCTTTAGTGATATTACTACTAATTTTATTCCTAATAGTATTCTTCTTTTTAGTTATATTATTAGTAGTCTATCTATTATTACTAATAAGCCTCTCTTTTACTATAGTATAGCTATTATAATCCTCTTTAAACACACTATTATATTCTATATTATCTATTATTATAGTAGGTAATATAGGTTAGGGGATAGTATATAAAATTATAAAAAAAGTATAAAAAAAAGAATTTTAGAAGGGGTTAAGTATAATAATATAAAGTATAATAATAAGGAGAGTAATAAAAGAAAAATAAAAAGGAAAATAATATAGTATATTAACTACTAATAATATAAATAAGTAATAGCCGCTAAAATACTAGAGTCTAGCCTTAGTAGCTAGTAATAAAAATATATAAAAGGGATAATAGAATAATAAGAAAAAAAAAGTAGTAATATTATAGATACTTATAGAAGATAGTAAAACTTAGATTAATAAAAGGGATAAAATCTAGTCTAACCTTAAAGGTATAATAGGACTAGGACTATATAGCCTAGTGTGCTTACTAGGGTATATCTACGTGTTAATAGAGGCGATAGGTGGCTTAGGTATTATTATAAGTATAAAAGGTATCTTTATAAGACTAGGTTATATTACTATTTATAAAGATTAAGGAGCTTTAATATATCTTCTTATAAAATATCTTTAGGTTCTTAACTATTATATATCTTATTATAGTTAAACTATCTTACTAGATATTATTATTTATATCTTATATAATAATAAGTAATAATCTTATTAATAATAAATTTATTAATACCTTTTAGTAGTCCTAGGGGTAAGGTTATATATATTCCTATAGAGATAGGTTCTAGGTGTTTAATACTAAACTCTAGTTACTAGTTAAGGTATAAGGGAAGACTAAGCTTAAAATATAATATAGAAATTTATTTAGTAATAAGGAAAAGGCTAGTATAATAATAAGATAGCTTAGTCTAATAGTTAAGATAGTACTTATTAGTACTAAGCTTAGCTAGCTTAATATAAATAGTATTACTTATATCTAACATAGGGGGCGGCTAATATTTAAAATTATAATATATCTTAGTATAAGTAATAGCTAATTATATTATATCCTAGGTATTAGTAAAACGTACTCTCTATAAGAATCTAAAATTATTATTATCTACTATAGTTAAGAGCTATAGGAAATATTATACTTTATATCTATATAAAAGCTTAAAGGGTAAAACTC
Organism: Beauveria scarabaeidicola; assembly: GCA_037289395.1. Classification (NCBI taxonomy): domain Eukaryota; kingdom Fungi; phylum Ascomycota; class Sordariomycetes; order Hypocreales; family Cordycipitaceae; genus Beauveria; species Beauveria scarabaeidicola. The sequence continues at coordinate 42,952 of JAEIJG010000007.1, read as the reverse complement.
TAGTTATACTTTATATAGAGGTATTAAGTAAGAATAGGATATAAGGTAAAAAGTAATATTACTTAGATATATTATAATAAGACCTAATTACTAATTATAAGTATAGTATAAGAGTTTAGATAGTATATTTACTTAGACTATTTACCTATTAATAATAAATAGTAGTTAGTTTACTAATAGTATTTAATACCTTATATAAGGATTTTTATAGGTAGGATATAAACTTTAGATTAGTATTATATATAAATTAGTATAATATACCTTAGTCTAGGTATACTAGATATATATACTTTATTACCTATTATTTAGTAGATTAATCTATATATTCTTTTAGGTATTAGGTAAGTTAAAAAAACTTATTAATAATAATAAGTAAGTAGTTAATTTTATTATATTCTAATAGGCTAATAATAAAATCTAAATATACTATAGTAAAGAGGTACTTTAGTATAAGTACTAGCTATATATTCCTATATAGAAAGGACTATCTAAGTAGGGACTTCTAGTACTTAGGGTAAGCTAATATATATATAGTAATATAATAATATATATTATAAAAGAAAATATAGTTATATAGGAATTTATATATATATAAGGTATCTCTAGTATATAATTAATTATTATAACTAATATAAATAACTTTATCTATTATCTTCTTAAGAATATATAAGCATTAGTTATCTATATTATAGAAGTAGAGGAGTTTAGAATTAGGCTAGAGAGTAAACTAGTATAATATACTTAAGGTATTATCTTATAATAAATATATATATATCTTCCTAAATATTAAGTCTATTAATAAGGCTTATATAATATATATTAAGAAGTTATTATTAAGAAGGGCTATATAGGGTTATAGTATAGTGTCTAAAGTTAGTTTAGTAAAGAGAACCTTAATATTATTATAGATAGTAAGAAGTTATAATAGGGTATTAGTATTAATATAGGCTTAACCCTCCCTATACTTAATTTTAATATTCTAATACTAGTATTCTAGATATAAATACTAGTTTATTAACTAGTATTTACCTTTAGGTTTACTATTCCTAATACTTATAAAGGTATCTTAGATAGTAATATAGTTAGATACTATAATAATTTAAGTATAGTTAAGGTAATATTCTAGCTTTTATAATACCTATACTAAGGTAGTAGTCTCTAGTTCTATAGTATTATAATTAAGCTTAGTAGAAGATAAGCTTTTAGATAAGAATAGTATTAGATATAGCTTTCTATTATCTTATATCTAGTAGAAGGTAATACTAAAACTATACTCTTTACTACTATCTATATATAGTTTAAAAGGCTTATTAAAGTCTAGGTAAGCTAGTTTAATAGCATTAACTAAAGTGTCTTTTAGCTTATTCTATATAACTTAGTATTCTTCTTATAGTTAGTCTATATTCTTATTTTATTACTAGATATATTCTACTTTATAGTGTAAAGAAGGTATAGAAATATTACTAAGGGGCTTAGTGTAGAAAGGAAAAGTAACCTTATTTATATAAGAGTCTTACGTGAGATTCTTAATAAGGGCGCGTTAAAACCCTTAAACTTTAAGCCTATTTAAGGGGTCTACTATAATAAAATAATAATCTATAAATTTATAATAGTAGCTTATAATACCTAGTCTAGCCTCTAATTACTTTAGGTTTTTAGAGATAGCTAGATCCTATATAGCTACTATCTTCTCTTATAGTGTGCTAAGGCCTAGTTAGGACATCTAATACCCTAGGGCTTATAGGCCATTATATATAATATAGTACTTAGCGAGTAATAATATATAACCTAAATAGTATAAGATAATAAAATATAGGTCTAGATAGTAAATATACTTATTAATTATATATAAATAAATAATTATATTATTAATATATACTAATATAAATTATTATAAGTAAGGTTAGAATAGGTTCTTTATATAATATTAGAAAAATCCTAGACTAGTAGCTAAACCTATAGTATTAACTATAAGTCTTTCCTAATTATAGTAGGGAGTAGTAAAAGATATTTTCTACCTATTTAATAGTTTAATAAGCTATTAAAAAAAACCTTTTACTAAGTCTAGGATAAAGAATATAGTACTACCCTATAAGGAAGATAGTATATTATCTTACTATAGTAAAGGGTATATATCTAACCTTAGCTTAGTATTAATATAATATAGATTAACTATAATATAGGGTTTACCTCCTTACTATATAATAAAAGCTAGGGAAAAGACTAGGTATAGTTCTTCTAATAAGACATCTTTAATAATACTAGCTTTATATAAGGGGTCTAAAATACCATCTATTATAATATAGTTATATCTTAATAAGGCATATAGACATTAAGCTAGATCTAATATATTTATACCTTCCTAAAAGGTAATTAGTATAGTAATTCTATTATTAAATTTACTAATTTTAAGGTTAAATAGTTCTTAATAATATCTAATAAGATCTTTTAATTTAGTTATATATTCCTTATCTTAATAGGTAGCTATATTTATAATACTTAAATTAAATAAGTCTTTATCTTCTAGTAGTTTAATATAGAAGAGAAAACTATCTAGGCACTTAAGGTCCTTAAGTATATCTTTAGGGTAGTCTAGTCCTAATAGGTTATCTAATATAATAGCTATTAATACTATAGTCTAGAATATATCTATCTTATATATAATATAAGTTAGACTAATAGTCCTAAGGTCTTAGCTATAAAAAATATATATAAGATAAAGGCTAAGGTTAATAAATAGGAGAGTGGTTTCCTATCTAGTGACTAAGGCGTAGGAGAGTAAAATAAGACCTTATCTAATAGGCTTTAGTATTAATATATAGCTATCTATTTAAATAGCTATATATATATATTATAGGGGAATATTAAAACTATAGCTAGGGGGAATAATATATACTTTAACTACCTTAATATAATAAACTTTTATATAGTTATTATTAAGGGTTAAGGTAAGTATTATAGTATATCTATTAGGGAGTAGTAGTAAGTCTAGTTTATTACCTTTTCCTTATATAATATAAAGTTAGTAGTATTAAAGAAATCTTATATTAAAGATTAGTTTATAAGATAGCTTATTAATAATACTATAAGGAGTTATATAAGATATTATAGATTTATTAGAATAGTGAAAATTAATTAGGATAGATATTATCTTTATAATATATAGGCCTCTATTACTAATACCTAAGAGAAGTAAGGGTTCTAATATTATTATTATAAGAACCTCTAGGAAATACTTTATAGCCTAATATCTACTTATAAGGCTTAATTTAGATATAATATTAAGGGTAATAATAAGAATATAATTATTTATATAAATATAGCTATAAAGGTATAAATTAGAGGTAAGTTAATAATTAGTATCTATAATAATATAAACTATAGTTTATTTAGCTTACTTAGTTAATAATATAAAGTTATTTTAAGCTTAAATAAGGCCTAGACTATTATATTAATCTTACCTTAGTAGGGCTAGCCTTATAGGCGCTTACTATAGTCTTTTACTAGGGATATAGCTAGGCTAGGAGTTAATTTATTATCTAACTTATCTATCTAGTTAGAGTTATATTTAACTTTAATTTAACTATCTTTTATATAGATAAGGTATACTTTAATAAGGTATATAGGGGGCTTAGCTCTAAATACCTTTTTATATTAGTCTATAAATAGAGTTACTAGTTATTTAGTAGGGGGTGCTTTATTATTAGTAGTAGTACTTATTAGTAGGGTATATTCTTTTTTTATACTATATTTATATATCTAACTATTATAAGGGTCTTTTTATTTTTAAGGGTAATTATTCTAAGGCTTACTATTATATTTATTATAGGGTTTATCTTCCTAATTAATATAATAATAGTTATAAGGATATAAGGACTAGTCTTAGTATTTATCTTTATAGTTATTAGTAGAATTACTATCTTATTATTAAAAATAACTATCTTTATAGTTACTAAAATCACTTTTATACTAGGGATAAGTGTCCTAATAATTATTATTATTCTACTAATAAGAGTAGCTATCTTAGGAGGAATCCCTATCTTAAGGCTATCTTAAATCTTTATATAATAAGTATAAGATTATCTAGGCTTAGGCCTTTATTACTTATTTTATTATATCTTATTAAGCTTCCTAGGCTCTCTTAGCTCTATAATAGTAAGTTAGTAACTTATAAGTAATAAAATCTACTATTAGATTATCTATAAAATTAACTAAAACTACTAGGCTTAGATTAAAATCTTAAAGAATATAATAAGCTATTTAGTCTTTATTTATATTACTAGCCTTATAGTAAAAGGCTTTCTTATAGTTAAGGTACTATTAAAGTATTAAGACGTCCTTAGTAGTAAAAGAATACTTAAGGCTATTTACTTCTTCTATAATTATATTATAGTTATACTTAAAGTGTTCTTATAGGAGCTTAATCTATAAATCTAGGTCTTTACTTAGTTAGGCTTTAGTAGATTCTAATAGGCTAATAAACTAGGTATAGTTATTAGACTCTTAGTTAAATAATAGGCTAAAGGCTATATTTTAAAGAATAGTGTTAGTACTTACTTAACTAGTTATTTATCTAATCTAGTTAATATAAGAGATAATATCTATCTTCTTAGAGTTATATACTAAGACCTCTAGTTTAAATTATTAATAAAAACTAGGCGGGAGGGCTTCTTAAATATTATATCTTTATCTAGGTAAGATAGTAGGTGATTATAGATAAAAATAGCTATCTATATAGTGGCTATAGTAGGAGTGGTTTAAATAGTAGTAAGGTTAAGGATTATTACTAGTAATTAGCCTTATAGGAGACTCTAGGGGGTTATTAGTATTTAGGCTAGTTAAGAATTATTAAAATAATTCTATTATCTTAGCTAGGTTATTAAGAGGAGTCTAATTTATAATTAGGTCTTATAAGGTATAAGCCTTAAGTTATTATTATTCTCTTATTTTTATACTCTAGATAATAGTAATAACTAACTTAACTTTTATATTATTAACTTCTAAGAGGGGGTAAAGTTTATAATAAGTATTCTTAGTTACTTCTTATTTAGCTATCTAAATCTATATAATATTATCTTTATAGTCTAAGCTAGTATATTATATAAGGGGTATAGTCTTTATTATTTTATCTTTATTAATTAGGTTATATAAAATAAAGATAGATAGTATTAGGGAAGGGGCGTAGAGTAAAGAGGTATAAGATAATATCTTTATTTTTATACTAGTAGGGGATAGTAATCTTAAATACTAGTATTAAAATAAGTCTAATAAGGATAGTTATTTTAGTTCTTATATCTATAAAGATCTTAGTAAAGTATCTCTTATTAATAGTTTATTAGATAAAAAAAAATCTAATAATAAATTTATTATTATCTCTTTTATAATAAGGTATTTTATAGTATTTTCTATTTAAAGATATTATTATCTTTATTAGTTTTATTACTTTTTTTATTTTCTTATATTAAATAAAAGTATTTTATAATATAAGGATTTAAAGTATAGTTTAAGGAAATAATAGTATTTATATTAATTAAAGAGGAGATTTTATTAACTAGTACTAGGGAAAAAATTTAATCTTAGAGGAGTAAAAGAAGTTATAGATTATTAGTCTATAAGCTCTTTAAGAGGAAGGAGTAGAGGTTAATTAGTATAGTCTTTATTAAGAAGGGGTAGGGATTTTACTAAATCTAGTATTAAAGATAAAGGTATATCTTAAGATTATAATATAGTTTTAGATAAGGTAATTAGGTTAGTTTTTCTAATAAAATAACCTTAACTATCTCTTAGTTACTTATTCTTCTTTAATTAAGGTTTTATTATAGATTATTATATATCTAATAATATTATTTAAATAAGGGGAAATAAAGGGTTAAAATAAGGTAAAAAAAAGGGGGTTTCTAGGCTAATTAGAAAGGCTTAGAATAGGCTAATATATTCTTAACCTTCTAAAGACTAGATAAAAGAAATAAATCTAGGCTAAAAGATAGTAGTATTTAAAGATAGTTTATATCTAGAGTAATAAATATAACTAGACCTTATTATTCTTATAATATATTATAATATAATAATATATTAGTAAGAGATAAAATTTTAGTAGAGGAGAGCTAGGCTTAATCCTAAAGGTTATTAATCTTTTTTTTCTAATAAGAGACTATTAAAAAAGGCTATATTAAGGCTTATAATATAAAGATAATAATTTTCTATAATTAGAATTAGTAAGAAATAGTAATTATTATTATATAGTAAATTAAGTGAGGAGGAGATAGAGTTATACTATAGGGTATAAGCTAAAGTAAAAGACCTAGATAAATGTGTGTATAAGAGAAGAGAGGCTATCTAGGGAGAAAGAAGGTGGCGGCTGATGAGGGGTCCTAGCTGGCTGAGTCAGCGAGCCGGGACGTGCCTGCCTGCCAACAATCAGTGTTTAGGCCATGATCGCGACAATTAGTCTCAGTAATTCTCAGTCAAACGTAGGGTACATGTTCTGAGTGGAGATAGTGGCTTTGTATACTCTCTATGGGACTAACTCCCAGCTAAACTAGCCGGGAGTTAGTCTTAAGAAAAATATAAGAAATCAAGACTCCTTTTAGTAATTAGTGGATAAGGACCACCTGCTACCAGGGCCCCTAGCTAGTGTGGTACCTCTGTTATAGGGGTGCTCTGTCGCTATGCAAGAATTATGAAAAAAATTAGGGCTACGACTAAGAATTCTGGCTAAGACTAATTGTTATGATCACGGCCTTACCACGCAGGGGGCGCTTGTATCACTGCGACTGCACTTCCGTATTCATGGCCCTGAAAGGTGTTTGCTATGAATTGATAAATAATTTTTGGACTCCCTCAGCTTATTGCCTCGCATGGTGCCTGCTCTATCACCAGTTGGCAATATCCCAAGGCCGAACTTCGATCACAACCATCACACTGGTATTGCCGCCTCTAAGTGGTTTTCAAGAAAACAATTGTCATTCCCTCTGCCTTTTTTTCGCTCAGCAATGCACACTTCTGTATCTGCTCTTGTAATACTCACTAGTCACTGCACCTCTGCGTACGAGTCTGGCGTACGAGAGCGAGCTTGGACGTCCAGTGCAGGGTAGCCAACAGTCGACCAAGATGAAGCTCCCAGAGCCTCCGTTCGATGCCTAGTCTCGTGTTGAAACTCATAGATGTGTATACTTGAACTAGTTGGGAACAAAAAGGCGGGATACCTATTTAGAGTGTATAGTCAGATAATGTACGAAGCACAGCAGCTACTGGGCCTCGCTACCGGGTCGTTGCTTAGATCTGGTTCCATACTTGGGCACGGAAACCAACATATTTTGTAGACGTGGGAGTAAATGACAGGCGGAGATCAATTTGAGAAGATGGATAGCCGAGAAGAAAAACAACTAAACAACATAAGAAAAAAGTCGTCGTTGAGGAGTGGGAAGTATCCATGTCACGATGCTGGGCACAGATAGTGGTGAAGCAACCACAAACGCCCATCAAAGCCGTGACATTTCGTAATCACAAGACAATACCAATTGCCCCCGATTGAAACCAATTAGTGCTTGTCTCTCTCATGCTTGGCGAGTTTATCAGATCGAGAGTAAGACTTTGTGCATCCCTTATGCTTGCACTTGTACACCATCTTTTCCTCCTCGGGCAAGTGCGCCTGCATGTGTCTCTCCATTTCCCGCCGCTCTGCCGACCGAAACTTGCAATCCGCATAATAAATACACTTCAGGGGCTTGACGTGATTCTTGACGTGTTTTCTGCCATGTGATCAGTCATGTCTCCATGAAGCACCCGGGGCACGCATTGCTTACTGGAGCAGGCTTCGTATCTCAAAGCTCTCGTAGCATTCAAAGTATGGGCAGTGAAATCGCCCGTCTTTCTCGCAAGGCAAAATGTGATTGACAGAAGGCGATTGCTCTTGCTCATATCTCACAGAACTGGGTGCGATGGCCGATGAGGAACCTTGGCCGACATCAATGCTCGCTGGGCTCAAGTTCTGGTGGGCAGAATGTGGTTGCATTCGCATACTTGCCTCAGATTGCGAAGTGTGCAAGTATTGTTCCGATGTAGCACTCTATTGATGCATCATATCAGGGTGCGGATACAAGACATTCTCTGCTGCGAGCTCGCCGGTCGTGAGATTGTCAGCTTCTGCCTGCGAGTGTTGCGCTGACAGCAGCGCTGGATCAATGAAATCACAGCCTTTTGGAAGTCAATATTTGAAATTACAGGGCTTGCTCCTATGCTCACCATATATAGCGTTGTTTGACATGCTCGCCGTCGGCGCCTCTGCACCCTGAGGGCAATCGTCGGCTCGGCTGTGAGAACTCATCGAAAGCAGTTCTGACCTCATAGAAAATGGTGGACAATTAAGCTAAATAAAGCATCTTTATATCCATCGGCAGCTATCACTGAAAGTCTGCCTCTTCCTGCGGTGGCCAGCCACTACTGCAAGCCTGCAGATTAGGCATCCAGCCAAGCCCAAACAACAGCCAACACGTTTCAGCTCTCATCAAGGTGTACGCCTTTTTCACACTTCAAAACCCGAGGCACTCTTTCTTTGCCAAGCTTGCTCACTTCTTGTCGTACTCAATCATCTGCCCGCGTACAGTGACCGGCCTTGCAGCCCTCGCAGCGGCTGCTCTGATGAGGCCGCGTTCGCTTGGGCTCGTAATGCTCCCTCGGCACATGGATCCCGCTCCAAATTTTAAGCCATTTTGCTACCCTTTCCTCGTATGTCTCGTCGAGCGTTGGCTTGCCAAGACCGTTGCACCTCTCGCAGCGCTGATGATACACCACGACGGTGTACTTGTTGTCGCGAAACAGGCGAATCACGATGGCGATGCACACGCTGCTCCATTTCTTGCCGCACTTTTTATTTCCGCATTGAAACTTTCCGGTGACGTTGCTGTCTTTGTGTTTGATGGGGTGGCTCTTCTCGTCCCGAGGCCTAAATGTAAAGACCAACTGCTCGTCGTCGAGGAGAGACTGCACTCTTGGGTGCAGATGGGGATGCATAGACGAGGTGCGTATTTTTGGCATCGTGCAATCGGTGACTTGGTGGTCAGTTTGTTTAGAAGAATGTTCCTGAAATGGGACGAATCTGGATTGACGGCGCGACTTCGGACGACTCGATTTTTGAAGGGCAAGCTGTATCAAGTAGTTGTCTGCGAGGGCCTACCATTGAAAACAATTATGAGAAGCTGAGTCACTAACTAATGAATGCGTATGCGAGAAAGAAAAGAAACATGTGCCATCAAGTGAATGCAACGGGAAATCTTTTGGGCGAAACAGTTGCGCCGTTTTTCACAAGCCCGCAGGTCTACGGCATCCCATCCAGAATATTCGATTTTTTTTTGTAGAAAACACCACAGAAAGATTGATGACAATTCTCAATTTCGAGTATGAATTTAGTTGGCCCGCCCCAGTTCATAGAAGCTGTCGCGGGGCAGGCCGGGATAGACAGTTGTTATAGCAAAATGGATTGTTATATGCGGTTGCTTGATAGCGCCAACAAGCATCGACGGAATACGTTTGAGGAAACGCCTTATTTAGTTTCCAAATTGGTGAGAGCGTACATATCAGACTCGAAATGATTTTTCCGAATAAGTTTAAGGGTCGTTGAGCCGAGTTTCGCGTATGCAATTTCCCGCACCTTTACCGGCAGTACAAAATATCAAGCTTCCGGCGCGGTCCACCAAAAGCCAACTCCAGCAAGATTCAACCACCCCAACGCCGAAACCGCTGCTGCTGCACGGCAACCAACCATGTCGCCGAAATCGTCCCTGGTGCGATCCGGGGGCGGCTCCTTCCGCGCCGTGGCATTGACTCGCCAGGCCGCGACCAAGAGGCAGGTCTGCGCGATTTGCTCCATGTCGGGCGCGGGCCTGGCCACCACCCCCCGAAGAGCGAGGAACAATGCGCCGATACGACCGAGCCTGACCTATCGACGACCGAGCTCCTCTTCGGCGTCTTCTGCGAGCGGCAGCAATGTGCGCGCGGAGCTCGAGCAGGCGCTGGTGCAGCTGCAGAACCAGTCACCGCGTCTGCTGAACCTCTCCCGGCTGCAGCTCGCCCTACAGGGTCTGCGCCAGACACCCGGGGAGGAGAACGTCCGGGTCGCCATTCTGGGGCTTGCCAACGGGTCGAGCGCCGGATCGACGGCCAAGCGCCTTGTGCGAGCGATTCTGAGCGATCCGCTCCAGGACCGGCAGGCGTGGGAGACACGCCTCGACAGCTACGACTTGACGAGGCCCCTCGTCGTCAAGGTCAGCGCAGGCCCACACATAGACGAAGCCGCCATCGATGTGGCCAACAAGGATACGATTCAGCGACTTGATATTTCGTCGCCAGATTATAATGCGCTAGGTCTCGAGTTCTTGCTAATGGATGTCGAGGCGTCTGTCCTCGCCGGACAACACTCGATCGAGCACCTGGAGGACGCCGTGCTCGTGCCGTCCGTGGCCACCCGTTCCGCAGATGGCCGCGTCTCGCAGACGCCTGCCCCAGTTCACCAAGCACTGATCGTGGCAGACGGCCTCATGGGTGCGGTTGGTATGGCATCGCTGCCAGTGTCTGAGAGTGGCGGAGCCATTACCGCTGCCGTTGACCTGAAAGGTTTTGCCGGGCAGGAGCTATATGCGCCTTTTAATGTCATTGACGTGGCCCAAGCCGAGGATGGTGTTCGTCTGTTCCGCAAAGGCCCTCAAAATGCAATGCAGTACGAGCGTCTCTGGTTCGCCAGCAAGGTGCCGGCTCTGGCAGCCTGGCTCAAAGCCGGCCTCAGGATGGAGAACGCCGCTACGAAGCCCGCCGTCAAGAAGCTACTTGCCTCGCTTCTCGACAATGCCCAATCCGCGATCCAGGCCGAGGAGTCCCTCATTGTCGCCAAGACGCTCGCCTCCAAGACGCCCCTCGATGACGACGCCGCCGGCCTGCACACGGGTCTCGCCGCGTGGGCGCGCCAAGCCCACAGTGAGCTCCAAGACGAGCTCGACCTCGCGTTTACGGGCCGTCGCTGGCGTAAGCTCGGCTGGTGGAAGCTCTTTTGGCGCGTCGACGACGTGGGCATGCTCACCAGCGACATCCTCAGCCAGCGGTTTCTGCCCACGGCGGAGCGCGAGCTAGTGTACCTGGCCGGTCGCATCGCGGAGCTTCGCGGCGAGCCGCCTCGGTATCCGCAGCCCGTCTCTGAGCTCCCAGACTCGCCCGCGGCGGCAGCCAAGATGGCCGTAGCGCTGCCCAAGTGGCCCGGCCACATTTCCTTTACCCGTCGCTACCTGCAGGACGAGACTGTCCCCGCGCTGCAGGCTCTCGCCCAGCGTCTGCTGATGCAGTCCCTCGGTACTTCATCGGTCGCGGCGACCCTGGCCGGCATGCTCTACGTGTCGTCGTTTACGTCGGGCTTCTACGAGGCTGGCGCCGTTGCCGCGCTGGGTATCGTATACAGCCTGGGTCGCATGCAAAAGAAGTGGGAGACGGCCCGCCGGTTCTGGGAGGGCGACGTTCGCGAAGAAGGCCGCAAGGCGGTGCGCGCCGTGGAGGAGAGCGTCTCCCAGGCTCTGGTTGCCCAAGACTCCGTCTCCCCAGCGCAGGCCGAAGAGCTGCAAAAGGCCAAGGAGCTTGTAGCGAGGGCAGAGGAGCTCCTTTCTCGCCTAGAGTGAGAGGTCTCCGTCGGCAAGATGGCCGTGGTCCTAGGCCAGCTGTTACTGGCATGTAACATATTACTCTATTCCTTGTTGTATTAGATTCTACCTTGCACTACCAGCCGCAAAAGCTTTGCTTGATGTCACTACACCATGAATGAACTCTGAAATACTTTCTGTTTTTCTTTTCTTTTTGCTATAATCATGTTTGGCGTTCGCCAGACCGACTATTTCTTACCGAGAAAATGGTAGCGAGTCATATATGAACCGTTAAATCCCAAAACACAAAACCGTAAAAACGCCCCAATTTGATAGAAAAAACGCAACAGCAGGTATCACTGTCTGGAACGGGGGAAAAAAAAGAAATTCTCCAAAACCACACACCACTTTCTGCATTTGGCTCGATTCATCCCCCCTCCTCCCCCCTCCTCATTCCTCATTCCACCACAATGGCTTTTACCGACCGCCGCGACCACCAGCACGAGCACGGCTGACGGTGGCGCGGCCGCGAGCCATGCCAACACCGCGACCGCGTAGGTTGCTGCTGCGGAACATGGGCGCGTTGCGGAGCATGTCGGGGACGATGAAGAAGCGCACGTGGGAGCCGCGGATGTAGACCTGGTCGAGGTGGGAGACGCGGCCGTCGCGGGCGGTCACGGTAATGTCCTTGAGCTGGACATTCATGTTGTCCTCGGCTACGGGTCAGAAGAAGAAGAAAAGGGTTAGCAGCGTGTCTCTTAACAGTAACCGACTAGCCCAGCGTTTGTAAACGGAATCCCCATGTGGTCGTACCTTCGAGAAGCTTGCCGCGGTAGGTCTGTCCAGACGTAATTTCGAGAGTAATAATGTGGCCCTTTGTTACATGAGAGTTAGTTTCTGCTAGCTCTTGACCAGTGCAGTGCGAGTTAAAAAAAATGCGCGCGCGCCAGACATGCGAATATGACGGGCGAGCTTGGAAGGGGGGGGGAAGACGCACCTGAGCTTCGTTGAGGAGCTTGATGGGAATGCCAATTGTCGAAGTCATGCTGGGCAAAAGTTGATCCGGGTGTGTGGGTGTGGGAGCGGACGCGCAAAACAACAAGTGCAGAGTGCAGATTGGATCCGGGCTGTGGTGGTTCTGGCCTGGGAGCTTGAATTTTGACGTGCCGCCTGCCCAACCCGCCGCGATAGCTTTTGGCGGGTTGGTTTCTGGCGAGCTGGGCGCGCGGTGGTGTTACGTTTATCCGGTGCCCGGCGGGCTGGCGGGGCTGTGTGTGCGGCCGTGTAAAATGGGACACCAGGCAAGAATCACGAACATGGACATCTTTATGAGGCATCTACTTATAATTTGACTTTTCAGAAACTTTTCAGTCGCAAGCCCGGACGTACACGTCAAGCTGTCGACTAGTTGGCTGAGCTGGACTGCTCGCCGTGGGCCCATGTCGTGTTGAATGTCACTTGGGATCACTTTTGAACAAATGAGATACCAGTGATTGCATGGCAATGGTCTGATTGATAATAGAACTGCATGCAGGGAGAGCGATACATGAATGTGGACCGTCTGCCATCACTATTCTGTAGCTGGTGCACTCTCAGACTCGGCTTGGGTATCATTATCTGGTTTTACTTTCTTGGCCGGCGCATCAAGCGGTTCGTTCTTAACCTTGCGCTTCTTGGTACGCGACGCAAGCTGCTCCCTCTTTTCCTTTTTGCGCAACTGCTTGTCCACGTTGCCAACGATCCTGCTCTCCTGGCCACACGGCCACTTGGCCAGGGCCTTTTCCTCGTCCTCCTCGGACCACTCGGGCGGCAGCACCGCAAAGACGAGGTACGAGGTGTGCGTCTTGAGATCGCTCTCGGAACGGTGCGTGAGCCGCCCTTGCATCCAGGGCCTGTCGTGGTCCTCGTCTACCGCGAGCTTGTCTGACGCGGGCACGGCCTCCGATGCCGCAGCCGATGAGTCAATGTCCATCGGCTCGGCGGCAGCAGCAGCAGCAGCAGCAGCGCTTTTGTTGTTTTGCGCAAGTTGCGCTTTTTGAAATTGTTTGTTTTGCTGATTTACTTTGCGCAGCTTGGTCACGGCTTCGAGGACGTCGGCTGGTGTTTGTGAGTTGCCGCGCTCGTTGGGCATATTGACGCCGACCCGCTCGCGCGTGACGTTGAGGCGGCGTTGTGAAATCTCAACCATGTCAACATCGGTCCAACCGAGCGTCCGCAGCTCGGTGACTGTTCTTGATACTTGCTCAATGCAGGGCGAAAATGTGCAGATATGGACCGACTGCTTGGGGTCCAGAGGTGAGGAGCCGCTGCGCCGTGACAGATGCTGAAGAGCTTTCCATGGAGCTGGCAGATCGAGGAACACGGCCGTGGCATTGGGTGATTTCCCGTCCACCATGAACCCATCTCTATATACATCTCGGTGTTGTATTTGCACAATGTTCGAGAGGGAATGGCTTTCAATCTCCTCTGTCATCTTGTGGAACCGGTCCTCGTTGAACTCAAAGCTAAATACCTTGCCCTTGATATCAGAATCGTCTGCGGGGTATCCATTGTACACTGCTCGTGCGGAAGCATGCGAGAAACTGCCGCTGCCCGCGCCGGCCTCTATTATCCTCGTGCCAGGGCGAGCTCGTATGCGTTGCAGGATGTAGCTGTAGTCGGGTGTGTAAACGACTTGAGTTCGGTGCGGCAAGCTGCTCGTCCAGAGCTCCGGAGAAGGCCGCAGAATGTAAATGAAGCCACTGGTGGCTACAGTGGCCTTTTTCGCTGGCGCTTTGCCGCTCTCGTCTTGGCTTGCGGCCGGTGTGTCGTCGTCGGTCGTTTCTAAGCGGCGTTTGCGGCCTCGCGATCCGGTGTCTACCGCTGATGCGCGGACTTGAGAGCCCCAGGGTATGTCAAGCAGCGTCGAATGTGGGAACGAGCCGAATCTGGTGTTTAATGTTGCTCCTTCTGCGTATCCGTCGACGGCTCCAGAGGACTTTTCGAGGCGAATGGCGTCAAAGTCGTCACGCGCCAAGCTGACTATGGCAAGAGAGCCAGGTTTGGTGCGCTCGCCAGGCTCTAGAAACGGAGAAGGCACAAAGGACATGATGACATACGTGGTAGGAGATGGTATGCTACCAATTGTGTGATGTGTGTCGCCCCCCGAGCCTGAGGTTTGCTGTCTTGTGCCAAAGACGAAAATAATTCTGAAAAAAAAGAGGAAAGAAAGTCGCGAATCTGGTTGGCTCCACTGCTGGAAGCCTCCACTAGAAATGGTCTCAACCTTGCCTGCCCTCCCCAAGATTCGCTCTTCTTAGTCATGGTCGCTACTTGGAAATAAATGTTGAAAAACTCGATACCTAATTACGAGGACTGCCCATAGAGTTCCTTTTCTTCTTCTTTCGCGAATTCAGACTTCGAGTGGTGGTGTTTACCAGCCGCCTTAACCGCCTGCAATGCCTTGTAATCGCTATAATTCGGCGCTGTGACTCGCTGTGGCTTGCCCCTGTCCAGCGCTGAAAAAGTCTCTGGATCCAGTGAGGGGCAGCGCTGGGCACGCAAAGCGGGGTGCAAAAAATGCCCTGAAAGCAAATACCCTCCGATCAGGAATGACAGCTTGTCTTGGTGGCTCGTTTTCGAAGCTTCATTGTCTATTCATAGCCTTTGCAACACCGCTCTCCTCCCGCCCTGGGCTCTTGCCGGTGACTCACGATCAGAATACCGGTCAACAAGGTTCGAGTCATTTGGTATTGTGCGCATATAAGCGTCAAGTTCGCGGCTGTTTTTTGGTGCCGCCTGTCTGTATGCATCTCCTGCGCATTCTGTCGCCATCTCGTACAATATCCCCTCGAACGCTCGTCCGATTTCACAGGTTCTGCTCGACTAGCACCATGGCCTCTCTCAAGCTACACAACTCGCTGCATCCCGGCGCACCAGTTCCCTTTGTTCCTCGCCAAGATGGCAAGGTGAGCTGGTATGTCTGTGGCCCGACAGTCTACGATAAGAGTCACTTGGGCCACGCCCGCAACTACGTGACCTCGGACGTCATTCGCCGCATTTTGATGCATTACTTCAAGTTCGACGTCAAGTATGTCATGAATATTACCGACATCGACGACAAGGTTGGTTTGCCAGGGACTTCTCGTAAGCCGTCTCAACTCACACGATTCAGATCATCATCAAAGCGAGACGGCAGCGACTCCTCGATGTCGAGAAGAAGAAGCAATACTCTACCGAAGAAGTGAAGCAACTGGGTCTGAGTGCCTTTGTCGCATACGCCCAAAAAAGCTTGCCTCTATTAATCGAGACCGGGGCAAACCTCAACGAGTCCAATTACCCTGCCATCAGAGACAAGGCCTACGCCACGGTGCTCGCTGGAGGAACCCTCACTGGCGAGGGTAAGCCCAGCGATGCTGAAGCAAAGGTCAAGATGCACATTGCCAACATGAATGTGGCTGCCCAAGCTATCAAGTCTGGCCAGATCCATCCCGGTTGCGACGAGATTCTACTGCCCTATCTCGACTCTCTGTACAAGGAGACGGTGGATACTAGCGACCAGACCATGTTCACCGACCTCACCAAAGCCATGGAGGACCTGTTCATGCAAGACTTGGATTCGCTAAATGTTCTGCCTCCCGATGTCATTACTCGAGTTACCGAATATGTTCCTCAGATTGCCGACTTTGTGCAGCGCATTGTTGAAAAGGGCTTTGCCTACGAGGCCGACGGCTCCGTCTACTTCGATATCACTGCTTTTGAAAAGGCTGGCAACACCTACGCCAGACTCCGACCCGATAGCAAAAACGACAAGGCCCTACAGGAAGAGGGTGAGGGCGCACTCTCTACCAACCTGGGTGGCAAGCGCTCGCCTGGCGACTTTGCTCTATGGAAGAAGTCCAAGCCCGGTGAGCCGTTCTGGCCCAGCCCCTGGGGTGACGGCCGTCCGGGCTGGCACATTGAGTGCTCTGTCATGGCATCTGATGTTCTCGGCTCGCAGATGGATATTCACTCTGGCGGTATTGATCTCGCATTCCCTCACCACGACAATGAGTTGGCTCAGAGTGAAGCCTACTTTTATGAGCCTGGCAAGGGTGAGCACACTTGGGTCCGTAACTTCCTCCATACTGGCCATCTGCACATTGCGGGCTCCAAGATGTCCAAATCCCTCAAAAACTTTCAGACCATTCAAGATGCGCTCACCACCACATTCAATGCTCGTCGCATGCGCATTGTATTTTTGATGGGCAAGTGGAACGATGGCGTTGAAATCTCGCCCGACATGATTACCCAGGCCGATAGTTGGGAATCTACCATAAGTAACTTTTTCACCAATACAAAGTCCTGGCTCGCCGAGGCTGGTGGCAGCAGCGGCATCAAAAACCTGTCTCTCTCTGACAAGTCTGGCTCACCCCTCGTCACGGAGCTGGAACAGGCCAAGTCCGAGGTCGACGCTGCGCTCTCAAACTCCTTTGATACCCCTCGGGCCATGCTCGTCATGCTAAAGCTTGTCAACACCACAAACGCTTACCTCAAGGACAATAAGGATGTTAATCTCGCCGAGGTCGAGGCTATTGCCCGATGGCTCACCAACGTGGTTGGCATCTTCGGCCTCGATGCCAACGCCAAGCCTCCCTACAACGGCCTCGGATGGGCGTCTCTCATTGCCGACAACGTCGATCCCAAGGCTGCTGTTGAGCCTTACAAGTCCATGATGGACAAGGTCAAGGTTGATGTCAAGGCACTGTCCTTGGACAGCGAGAACATTTCTTCCTTGGTCGCCAAGGATCCTACTAGTGACTTTGACACCATTGCTCAAAGCGGCTCCAAGGATATTGAACAGCTCTCTCTGCCCTACCTTCGTGTGGCTGCTCAGCTCCGTGACGAGCTTCGCCGCGTGGTGTCTGCGCAACCCCCCGATGTCAAGAAGGCTATTCTCATCCTGACTGACCGCATTCGCGATGATGACTTTACGAATCTGGGTGTCTATCTCGACGACCGTCCCGACAATCAGCCCTCTCTCATCAAGTTCATCCCCGCCGCCGAGCTCATTGCCGCGCGCGAGGAAAAGGCAGCGGCAGCCGCGGAAAAGGCCAAGAAAAAGGAGGAAGCTCGCATTGCGCGCGAAAAGACGGAGCAGGAGGCCCGCGAAAAGGCCAAGATGCCCCCGGAGGAATTGTTCAAGACGGACGAACGCTACAGCGCCTGGGATGAGCAGGGCCTGCCGACCAAGATGAAGGATGGCAGCGACGTGCCAAAAAGCCAGCAGAAGCAGAACAAGAAGAACTGGGATAGACAGAAGAAGGCGCACGACGACCTCAAGGCCAAGGGCGGCCTGTAAAAGAAGCATGCATGGAAAAGAGGAGTTGAGCCGGTAGCGTAAAAGAGATGCACTGGGCATCATGATTATGATTGCTTTTTTCACTTGTTTGTTTCTGAAAATTATGAAGCAGGATATGTCAGGATGTCGGCATGGTATTTGCGATGTGAAAATGCAATATAGTCTCCTCGTCATGAAAAGAATTACTTTTTGTCCTGGCTTCGGATAATACTGGTGGCAATTGTGCGAAACTCTTGCCCAAACTGCAGCTTGTCCTGCCACCGTCGGGGGATGGCATCTTCGCCGTCGCGCGCGCCCAGCAGCCCGCCCGCAATTGCCGCATTCGTATCCGTGTCCTTGCCGACGCGCAGCACGTCGATGAGCACGTCCTCGAGGCAGCGAGGGTCGAGCAGCGCCGCGACCGCGACTGACAGCGACTCGAGAACGTAGCCGCTGCACTCGCCCGGCATCGCGCTCGGCGGCGGGCCAAACCGCGCCAGCCCCTGCAGCCGCAGCTGCGTGCCGAGCTTGAGCGCGCCAAGCACCGATGGCGGCGTCGTCGTTGTCATCTTCTTCTCCTTATCCTGCGGCGGCGGCGGCGGCGGCGGCGCTTGCTCGAGCTTGCGGCACAGACGGATGCCGGCGTCGACGGCAGCATCGGGCCCGCGGCCCTGCACCAGCTCCGCAACGATGGTGTTGTACACGGCGCACGACACGGTGCACAGCGCGTCATCGTGCGTGATGCGGCTGATGCGCAGGCTCTCCGCCACCAGCCGCTGCGCGTCGCCAGCACGGAACAGCCCCGTCGGCAGGCACCTCATCAAGCTGCCGTTGCCGGCGCGGCCCTGCCCCGCGCCGGCCTTGTCCGGATCGAGCGTCTTGGCGAAGCGCGCGAGGCCGTCGTCGGTCGCGGCGCCGATATCAACGGGCCGGGAGCCCGGCGCGCGGCCCGGCCACTCGCCGCCGCTGCGCCACTTGAGAAAGTAGCGGCCGGCGCGCGTCGCGACGTCGTCGTCGTCGTGCGCGTGGGCGGCGTCGGTCAGGCAGTCGAGGTAGGCGAGGAGCACGCCGCGCGTCATGTCCGTGTCGTCGGTGGCGTGGCCGGGCGGCCAGCGGAAGACGCCGCCGCCGGTGATGCTCCCGAGGGTGGTGGTGCTGCTGCTGTGGCCCGGCGGGTAGGCGGCCTTGATGGAGCCGTGGCTCTGGAACTCGACGGTTGCGCCGAGGGCATCGCCGGCGTGGAGGCCGAGCAGTGCGCCGACGATGCGGGACTCGCGGGTCACGGTCGGCATTGTGTGGACGGCGGTGGAAAGTTTGTCGAGATGCAGTGTCTGGACCACATTATGGCTGAAGTGATTGCCATTGCTGGCTTTATATGGCAAGTTTGCGTTATTGAGCCTAAAGGTTGGAAAGTGAAACGCCTAGTGTGGCGCAGCTGGGCATGCGCGGGTCCATGTCAGCCTCGTTGATCGTGAGAATAACTACAACAAATCCAAGCTGAAATCACCAGAACGTGTCAAATGTAAAATGAGACAGTATTTTCGAGTCTACACAGCCCGAAATAAGGGTAGATGTGTGATGAGTTGTTGAAGAACTTGGCTGTACAAGTGGTGACGGTACGAGGAAGCGTGTCTCAAGTCCCATGTGATTGGTCATTGACGGCGAGGATTTGATGAGATTTGATGAGACTCGTATATTATGCAAAATGTACAATTATTCCTCGATAATACATGGGAACTATTCCGTCTTCTCCGGACCAACAATATCACGGTTGCTTGCTCCGGCGACCGGCCCAACTCTCCGCCCCACACGCATTCATTTAATTGTTAGTGGTTATTCCTTGTATTCATTAATCCCACTCCGTACCAACTGTCACGCCAAAAAACACAGACGCCTGTTCTTTGGCGTACAGCTATTGTCCCTCATATGTGACACCGACATCCACACAAAGCAACACAAAGCCGAACCGCCACCACTTCCAGCCGATCCACCCCAGGTCTCGTCATCTTTCCTTTCCATTCTTCCTATTCCTCTCCAACACCCCTCTCGCTACTTTTTTTTTCTTTTTTTCTTTTTTTTTTCTTTCTCACATCTCCGACGAACCGATTACTCTCGACAATAACCCTCCCTTTACCACCATGGCGCAGACAACCGCCCACCGCCGCCTGCTCCAAGAGTACCGCGCCCTCACCAACAACCCTCCCGAGGGCATCACCGCGGGCCCCGTGTCCGAGGACGACATTCTGCGCTGGGAGTGCCTGATTCAGGGCCCCGAGGGCACACCCTTTGAGGGCGGCGTCTTTCCCGCCGAGCTCAAGTTTCCCAAGGACTATCCGCTCGCGCCGCCGACGATGCGGTTCCTCTGCGACATCTGGCACCCGAATGGTGAGTAGTCCCCCCCCTCAAAACTCTCTCTCTCTCTCCCTGCCTGCCTGCCGTCCTTTTCCCGACGAAAAAAAAAAACATGATTTACTCTTCTGGAATACGCTGCTGATACAAGGACGAAACACAGTCTACTCGAGCGGCCTCGTCTGCATTTCCATCCTGCACGCGCCCGGCGATGACCCCAACCACTACGAGCACGCCTCGGAGCGCTGGTCCCCGATCCAGTCGGTCGAAAAGATTCTCATCTCCGTCATGAGCATGCTCGCGGAGCCAAACGACGAGAGCCCCGCCAACGTCGAAGCCGCCAAGATGTGGCGCGAGCGCAGGGCCGAGTACGAGAATGTCGTCCGTGGGGGGGTCCGGCGAAGCTTGGGCTTGTGAGCCTCGGCTTGTTATTTTTTTTCCTACGACATGACGAAATACCCTTTGCATGAATAGATTTTTTTTTTTTTTTCTATATTCTTATCTCCAGTCCGTAGATCTCAAATGTCGGTGTTCTCTGCTCTCCTGTGCTGACGCATTGCGCCGTCACCCACTGATTCAACTAAAAGTTGGCAGTACTCATATCTAAAGTGATATTGTCTTTATTTAGTTTTTCTGTATCCCAAAACGCGAACAAACAAGGCTATTTGCCATGCTCTCATGCCCTTCCCCGTCTAATGTAAACTTGCTTCAGTAAATGTTTTGACTTCATATCTCATAGTCCATTCTCCGCCTTGAACTTGTCCCATGCCTCGTTGAGCGTGCTAAACACCAATCCCGCAACAAGTCGGACTTCTGTCGAAGCAGTCTGCGCAATCTACAAAACACTTGGAATTAGTACACACAGAAAAAAAGACCAATTGCCCCTTTGCCACGAATGGAGATGCTCACCTTGTCCGGATGCGTCTTGGCAATCGCCTTCATGTACGAAATCTTGACCTTGTTCGCCATGACGAGCTCGTGCATGCCCACCTTTTTCCAGCCGCTGCCCTCCCAGAGCACCTGGTCCAGGCTCGCAATGAGGCCGCGCAGGTTGTCGCGCTTGCCGTCACGCCACGCCGCAATCTTGGCGTCCACCGCTTCCGAGAGCGCAAACTTTTCGTCGTCTTCCTTGGCGGCTGCCTCGTTGGCCTCGCGGAGCCGCGTGACGGCCTCGGAGTCTTTGGGGGGCTGCAGGCTGGCCGTCGCGGACGGCCGAGTAGGCTTGCGTACAGCGGCGGCGGCGGCGGCGGCGGCGGCGGCCTTAGGCTTGGGTGCGAGTGCTGTCTGGCATCGCTGGCGGCCCTTGGCGGCCGTCGCGCCGCCGAGGCCAGCTTCGACCGCCAGCTTCCACACCGCGAGGGCGTCTCCCCACTTCTCCATCTGCTCCAGGGCTTCGGCCTTGCGGCTGAGCGCCTTGCCGTACAGGTCGCGCATGTCTCGATTCTCTTCTTGGCCATTATCTCCCGTCACGGCCACCGTCTCGCCCTGACCATTGCCGGGCCCGATGATGCTGATGGCGCTGTCGGCATCCGCCACGGCCTGCTTGGGCTCGCCCGTTTTCAAAGCAGTCAGCGCCCGATTCGTGAGGAGAATGATAGCGAGAGGGTGGGTAGACGGCACGGCAGATAGAGACGAGGAATAAGATGAATGAGCCTGCGCAAAGTCTCCGCGCTTGAAATGCGCCGTCCCCTCGAGGCGGTGCTTTGTACAAGTCTGTATCGCAGAGGGCGTGATGGCGGGGATTTGGCGGGCGGGCTTTGGTGTCGGTCTTCGCACGGGGGTAGAGCTGGATTGTGATTTCTTCGCAGCTGGTGCTGGTTGAGGAGGAGGAGCCGAACGGCTCGGTTGCTTCGGGGCTTCAGAACCAAACAGCAGATCCGGCTCAGGCTCCGTCTTGGCAGGCTCCGCAGGAGAAGCTGGCTTGCGCCGTCTGCTCGAACTAATGGCAAATGTATCATCGTCGTCTGCAAATCGGTTAAGCCGCGATCGCGCATTCGGCACCAAGGGAGGAGCAGCTTGTTGTTGCTGCCACCTGGGCACGGAGCCACTCCGACTCTGGCCAGCAGACGAAGTCGTAGGCGATGAGTTTCTTGTGTCGTCTGGCGTCGCCCGGCGAGTCTTTTCTTTGATATGTCTTGGTCGCCCACCCGTTTCCAGCATCGCGGCCTCATCAGTCGTATTAGCCTCCTCTTTCGTAGAACCGCGGGCCTGGTTCGCCTGAGCATCGCGCATCCACTTGGGCTGGCTGGGATCGCCGCCACCGCCGCCCTCCTGTTGAAAGTCCGCTACGGCCTGCTGCATCTTCTTCTGTCCCGTCTTCCACAACGAATTGGCCGTCTTGAACAAGGTGCTTCCGACAGCGGCCGCCGACTTGGCAAAGTCGGCCTCGCTTCGTCCTGAGGGTGTCTGTTCCCGGCGCTCCGATCGGTTCGAGTTGTTGGACAAGGGCCGTCCCTGCGCTTTCGCTTTCGACTTTCGGTGCGCCTCGTCAAGAAGCCAGTTGGCCGCTTGCTGGACGTTGGTGCCGGCACCGCTCTCGACCAAGGCGCGGCGCGCATCGTCGGGCGCGAAGCCGTAATCGACGAGCTGTGCCACGGCGCTGTCAAACTCGGCGTCGGCACCGTCATGGGCTCGGCGGGTATCGTTTCGCGGTCTCTGGGCCGGCTCTTCTTCGTCGGAAGAGCTCGAGTCATCATCCTCAATCGGCTTGCCAGGTTCGCCGCGCTGCGGGGCAGCCTGGTGCTTGGCGCGCACCTCTTCCACCGGCCGGCCCAGGTCGCCCAGAAAATCATCTTCGTCATTGTTCTGCGTCTGTGGTTGCGATGCCGCCGCCTCAGGAACATCCCTGGGCTTGAATTCGCTCAGGCCAAACGGATCGTCGTCGTTATCTAGAAAGGCCACCGGGTCCGACGCCGAGGCGCTCCAGGCATTGGGGTTCGTGAGGTCGAGGGGTTTCTTCTCGGCGGCCGGTGTGAGAGCCTTCTTCTCCGGCGGTGGAAAGTAGCTTGAATTGTCGACCTTGGTGTCCTTGCTGAACGCGGCAAACAGGTCGTCGTCGTCGTCGTTGCTAGAACTCGGCGCGGCTACAGCTGGCGGTTGCAGCGCAGGACTCGAAGTCTGGCCGCGCGACCCGAGCATGTCCCATTGCTGCCCGTTTCCAAACTGCGCCTCGGTCAGCTTGCGCTTCTCCTCCTCCTTCTTGCGCTTCTCGGCCTCGAGCTGCGCCTGCCGCTCAGCGAGGCTCAGGTTCTGGGAGGTCTTGGCGGGGCCGAAGCGCGCCAAGCTGCTGAAGCTGTCCGGGGCGGCCTTTGGCGGCTGCTGCTGCTGCTGCTGCTGTGGTTGTTGTGGTTTCGTAAAGGAGCTGCTCCCCGCGCTTTGCGTGGACGCGGGCGTGCTGCGTCCAGACGTAAACGGCGAGGGGTTCGGCCGCAGCGACGGGTAGGCCATGTTGCCGGCCATGGGCGCAGCTTTGGGTGGCGGCGCGCCGCTAGCATTGGACCAATCGAGACCGGAGAGGTCGTCCATCGTCGTGCGGTCTGTTCGTCTATATGGTGATCGTGTTGAGTACTCTCAGGGAATAAATAGCACGCGATCATGGCATGAACTGTCCTCAGGAGTCGTCCGAGTTTGGGGTGTTGTCATTGGTGGCCTGCGCCACACGCGATGAGCCCCATTTCTGCAACGCTCGGGCATCGGCACTGTGGCGCGATCACATGACGCGTGTGTAAAAGTATGGTGAAGATGCAATGATTTGAATAATGTTTGATTTTTCTGATGACCATCTCGAAGATTCGCTTCCTCTCTGAACTAAAGACTGCCTTCTCAGCGTGTTGTGTGGTGTTGGCTGCCGAGTCGCGGACCAAAGACGCCACTCTTTCCGTACGCGTTATTTAATAACTAGCTACAGACTTGAAACTAGGAGATAGGTCCAACTCTAGTTAAATCGAGCTGATCCTTTTTGTTTTCTCGGTCTCTTCTATTTTCTCCATCTCTCGTGCTCTACCTACTTCTCTAGTAGTTACCATCGGCATCTTTTTCTTCTACGTCCCTGGCATACTGAGAGCCATGCAGGTCTGACTTGGACAGCTGTTCAACACTAGACCGACTAACTAGTTCAAGAGCCCGTTGGCGTTTCCAAAGTCTTCACTCAAAGTTGCCATCCAAAACTCCCTCCCGATAATCTGAGGTCTCAAGGCGAATCTCTCCGTCAGTATTCTCGCAATGCGATATACCCTCGCGCCGTCTTTGGTCGCCTCAAAGTACGCGTTCTCGTCGCTCAACATCTCGGCCTCCTCGCGCTCCCCTGCTTTGAGACGCTCCCTTGCCTCTACAATGTCCGCCCTACCTCGTAGCTCATCAATCACCCGGAGAGGGTCCCGGCCGGCAAACTCGGGGTGCCACTTGAGGAGCGCCTCAAAGAGGACAAAGTCGTTGTAGCTGTCGAGACCAACCCATCGCATGTACAGCCACAGCACCTCGGTCAAGAGCCAAGAGACCGGAGGCCGGATGGCGGTACCCTTTGCTGCAGCGTCAAAGCCGGTTCGGAACGCCGCATGGTCTGCGCCGGAGGGCTGGTATCGGTGGTTCGTCAACGCGGGTGTTATGAGCAGCTGGCCCAGTGGCATGGTCGAGGAATACTGCCAGTTGGTGATGCAGGTGATGTTGCCATCTATGTCGACAAAAACGTGACTGCTGTTAAGACTAGCGTGTCCGAGTGGGAAACCAACGTCATCCTCGCGTACGCTGAACTGGGGGATGATATCCTGGATGATTTTACCCGCTGTGTGGTACTGGATGCGATTTTCACTGCTGTCAATCTTGTCACCGACGGCCATGAAATCGTTCCAGCGATCCAGAACGAGTTCGTAGCTGCGCGCGTCTGGATAGTCTGTTAGTTCCGGAACCGGGCCGCGAAACAAATGATGGTCCATGTACAGGTCCTGGACATGTCCGAAAAAGGTCTCCATCAGCGCCTTGTAGTAGTCCTGCTCTGTGGGAAAGGGGCCCCGTTGCGTTTCCATGGAGAGAGCATAGCGGTCTTGGGAAACAAAAGCCGGTGCCCGTATTTCGCCCACCCCAAAGCTGTCGTCCTTCTTCCAGAGAGATCCTATCTTGTCGAATCGAAGCTTTGACAAGTCAAAACTGATTTTGCCTAGCTGCCTCAAGACTTGTGCAGCGGCCTCGGACGGGTTCTTCCTGCCGCCATGGCGCACACGGCTCAGGTGCTCTGCAAAAGGCACGCCGGGTGCGACGGTCATCAGAATGTACGGGACGCCTATGGAGTTCACATCGGTACAACTTGCCTCTGGTCAGCGCCCTCTCAGGCACCACAGTAACGCGGTATACGGGTACGTACCTATGGTGAATAACTCGGGGCACGGGTATGCTGCTGTAGCGGGCGAGATAGTCGAGCGTTGCCACTTCGCTCCTCATCAGCTCACACACGAGTACAGCGGGTAGACTCTTGCCAACTCCGTCGGGTCGTGGAGTGCGAAAGGCCCATTTCAGGTCATCGTCAAACTTGACAATCACCACCTTGTTGAAGTTGCCGAAGAGTGGTGCACCCTCTATCTGAGCCATACACGGGCGCTCTCGCAGGCTCATGGCCAGCTTGACGACGGCTACGACGTTTAAAGGCGCTTCTGTTGCCATAGCTGTTGTATGATGCCAGGATCCAAGTGTTTACCTTGTAAAACAAACCGAGGAAACGGTATATAAGAGATGCTCGGCGTGAAGCAGGGGTTGGCAGAGGCGTTCTGCAGAGCCAACGTTTTGATCTCCGGCTTTGTTATGAGTGAGTTATATGTTCGGACGTCGGAGATCCGATACAAACGCTCAGATGATTCATGGTAAAGCGAATATGTAGCCTGTGGTCGATATTATGCAAGGCGACTTGATCATGTACGCCACTGTGCTACAGCACCACCTACTTGTACGCGTAGTTAATATTGTATACACAAGCCTTGGTGTTTGTTGTTTTCCTTTTAAGGTCTCGAGGGATCTCGAGGCATTTTAAACATTGTCAAAAATCGTGAACATGGCTCTCATCGTTACTACGGTCGCTGTTCCCTGTCTGCTTTGCGGACGCATGGTCTTCGACGGTCAAGTCAGAAACAGACCGACATGGTTGAACCAGTTCCGTATACGTATGTTGGATTTCAACCACTAGAGCTTGTCTCTGTGTACTAAGTGAGTGTCAGTTTATTCGGACAACGGAGTCGTTTCCATCTCAGGAGTCGGCTATCACACGGACCTGAGAATTGATCGTTGGGTCGCGCCGCCAAACTTCCACAGCCGTTGGGATGATGAGGGTTATAATTCGCCCGACCGCCACCGCGTCGGCGTCTTGCGTCAGGCACCGATCGAAGGGCGCTGGGGGATCGTATTTCACGAAGCCTGCTGGGCGCTGCTAGACGCTGCTGTTGGCCCGGTGCCTCTGGAGCGGCTTCTCGATCTGTGCAGATCCTTCCCAATCCTCGACTGCGAGTATCCTACAACGTGGGGGCCCTTTTTCGGCGGCGACGTGCATCCTGACAATGGCCTCTGCGTCAAAGTCTCCGACACCCACACGGAGCATCATAGGCTCTGCGTCATCAGGGTCGCCAGGCACAATCCGTTCCGCGTGCCAGAGCTCGATGAGCTTGCCGTCGGACGCGTCGACTACCTGTCACGAGTCATCTTTCCGAGGGCGCAGATGCGCGACCCGTTTGCGCGGCTGCCGCGGGAGCTGGTCATGGCCATTGCCACGCTGCTTCCGACGCGCGACCTTCTCCACCTGCGGCTCGCCTCGTCGGCTTTCACCCCCGTGTTTGACCAGCAGCACTTTTGGGCCTCGCGGTTCCGCGCGGAAGGCGAGCGCTGCTGGCTGTTTGAGTCGCGGCGCTGGGATCCGGCGACGACGGACTGGCGCCGGCTGTACCGTCTTACAAGCCCCACGCACCGCTCGCAGGCCATTCACAACAGGGAGAGGGTGTGGCGGCTGGCTTTGCAAGTTGGGGTTCTTCTGGCGCCGGCATTCATTAATGTCTGCCTGCCGGGCTCTACTTCATTGGTCATGGACGTGGGCGAGTGGCGTCTAGCCTCGGCTGACGTGCTGGACTGGGACGCCATGAGACCGTACAGATACCTTTCTGATTATGGCTGTGTCAATCTTCACAGGAGTGAGAACATTATTATCCCCCCTTCGATTGATTGGCTCTCTTTCTTCGTCAGTTCTATTGCAGGGGTCGAGTATGTGGTGGGCATCAAGATGGTTGGTGCCTGCGGTGCTGTCGTTGAGCTGGGATACATGGCAGACGAGAGGCCCGTCGATGTCTTTGGGAAGCAGTTGACTGGCCTGTGTTTGGCTCTGGGGCCCGCGGGTATCCGAGCAATTCAGTGTGTCTTTGATGATGGTAGTCATGCACCCTGGATCGGAACTCCTGACGGCGTCTCGCACACAAGGAGGCTGGTAGCTTACGGTGGTCTCTTTGCGATTTTTGCCGGTTTTGATGTAAGTTGGATTCATTCCTCCTCTGCTTTGTGATACTGACATAGAATAGGGCTGCAAGATTACAAGTCTAGGTATTCGGGCAGAGTGGGAGTCTGCATCGCTGCGTGACGTTGCGTTGTGGGAGGATGGCATCCCAGACCAAGAGCTGCAGCTGAATGAAGCCGTCTTTGCCATGATGTATCCCGACGACGGTATCTATGACCCGGTCTCTCGGAGCGTGTTTGGGGGCACGAGGGGCCAGAGCCTCCCTTACCTGACAGGCATTCAGGTGTACGTTACGTCGACACCCTGCGGCATCGAATTCGATTTCACTTCCGGCCATATCGATTACGTCGACACTTGTAAGGACTTGGGCACATTTGATGAATCTGAATTGGGAGTTCTCCAGCGTTTCTCCATTGATGGCCCTGGCGGCGAGCGCATCACGGGCGTCGAGCTGTACGTGCTTCTCGACCCCTGTCGAAGCCATCTGGACAAGTACGCCAACACCGAGCTGGAATCGTTCAAGGTAGGCTTTTTTTCGGATGCGCCATGACGCATGGACAATTATTCTCTGACACCTTTTTGCTTAGGTTTTGACAAATCGAGGTCGGTCTTGTCACTTTCGGCGAAAGAATAGGTCTCTCAGGATCAACGTGAGGGTGGTGCCGGTGCCGGTGCCGGCCGGGGAGACGATTACAGGATTTTACTGTACAGTTGTAAGTTATCATGGTGGGGATGAAGACAACATGCTGCGTGCTAACCTGTGTGATAGTTTAGCAACTGCATCAACGCGCTGGGTGTCATTACAGAAATGCTTGACTAAACGGGTTAACTGTGACGGTCGCGTACAAGTTGGATTGTCGAGGGAACCTGTCGTTGTTGACACCGTGGGACACGTCTGTGCAAAAAAAGTATACTTTTAGGTAGAAAGGTTATATAGACTCAAATACAAAGGTCTTTTCGATTTTCGATTGATGGTCGCGTTTTTGGCGCGAGGTTGGATCCAGTTTTGCATTGTGTGGGCAAAGGAATGTAAACACTAGAAACGCGCAAAAGGAACATGTTTAGACTCGATCCATATCTTGGCACATGTTGCCATGTTGGGAGTTGATTGACAGAAAAGACCACAGCTTGAGAAATAAACACTTGTTTCTTTTGTTTCATAATTTTCATTATTCTTGTTGATTTCATCACCCTCTTTATTATTTCATCAATTTCGGGATTTCATGTCATAATCTACCCTCTTACTTCCAACTACGTGGCTCGAAAAGTACACTCGCAAATCACCAAGCAGACTTTCTTCTGGGTCGTGAGGCTACATGAAGACTTTTGGGCACTATATAAACGATTTGAACCAAGGTTTCAACGGTGCTCAATGTTGATACTTCGGTTCAAGAGTTGGACAGAGTGATACCCTGCAGGGCAGATAAAAAAAAAGCAAAGCACAAGGGAAAGGAGGTTGATATCAGAAGCGGTTGTCGTGTAGTATTAGTCTTGAGCAGCCAAGGCATCGTGGTGAAGCTCTCGTGAAACGGGTCCACAGTGGCAGTCGGGTCGGGACTTGAAGTTTTCTGGCGGCGCCCGGCTGACGGTCTGTAGACGTACGTACCCCCCTACCTCGCCAAGGAGTAGAGGAGAAGAGAACCAAAATTACATCCAAGTTATCCGTTGACCAGTGCGCGACTTGGAAGAGAGACGGGGCCGAGATTATCATTTGCAGGGCCCGTTCCTAGGCACAGCCAGGAAAAAAGCGGCCGGTCGGTATTGGATGATGGGGAGCGCGGCGCGATGGATACGGCAAATGGGGTACTACAGGCAATACTGATAGAAAATTTGACATTGGTGATGCGACTCGGCCGACGGGACGCTCCCAAGCCCTGGTTTTGATTCTATAAAGTCGGGACGAGTGGCCAAGTGGATATGTAGAACATGGAACGCGATGGAAGAAAGAAGACAAGATGACTGTAGTATGACTTAATGGCTCTTGTATCGCACCAAGCACCCTTTCCTGGTGAACGGTGAGTCTTTTGGTATATGAAAGAGACGCGCGTCAATGGGATGATTCAAGGCCAATAAAGGGCGAAGAGATGGAGTTGTTGTTGATGACAGCAACTTGCCGTGCGAGAAAACGGGGAAACCTCGTAAAAACGGATTCGTCTGTTTCTTTGTTTCGATCGACCCTATGTATGCTTGGATGGGGTACAAGCATATACGCAGATGGGGGGATACGATTTAGTAAATGAGTTGCGAGGTGAACAAGGGGGAACCAGGGTAGGGGCTTGAACCTTGAGGGTATTGTTGACAGGACAGAAAAAGCCTGCAAAAAAGGGTCTTTCCAACGTTTCGTCTCGTCTTTGTTTCGATTTGTCGCCTTGGCCATTGCAAGGCACAAGGTCAGATCTGTTAGACAAGGGCGGACCCGTCTCGATAAGACCATGTCGAGAATACATGCTCCATTGTCATACCCAGTCCCAGTCACATTTATATCAGAAGCACAGACTGGCTGGGAGAAACAAAGGAAAATTGCATGGCATCTATGATCTTGTGAATGCATACCAGTAGTATGACGTAGGCGCATCTCGTAAAGACGGAGGATTTTGATCAGCGAGGTACGTACCCCTTGCCTGCCCCCCACCCCCCCTGGTGAAAGCCAAGGGCCAGCGGGCGTAAAGCGGGACTAGGGGCTCTTCGCGAGAGAGATGCGCATTTCTGATTGGTCGATAGTCGATGGGGCCATGTCTTGCCATCGTTTCATGCCCCTGCAAGGTACGCCCCAGAAATCATGCACTAGGGCAAGTCAGGAGGTACTTTCAGGTACAGCAGCGAGCACCACCAACCCTGCAGGCAAGCATCGTGCCACGGGATAATACTGGCCAATCGTCTCGGGCATTGGGCATTGGGCATTGCAAATCTTGGCAATGGTCGTCTGCGCCATTTCTGTGCCAGGGGCAAGACGATAAAGAACAGAAGGAGAATTTTTTCCGTGAAATGAAGAAGACTTGAAGAATAAACGATGAAAAGAACAGACGGAATAGAAAAAAAAAACCCCGGCCGAATGGTGTTTATTTCCTATATAACGCTTTCTTTCGATATGATTCTCATGTGCATACCATAATAGGGTGCAGCACTGCACTGACATACAACTCGATTCCCCGCACCGTCTCATCTCTATCAGAGTTTTCCCATGCCGTCAGGTGTTAAATCAGCCACGTCTGAGCACTCGCTTAAGTCGAGCTGAATGATTTTTTCTCAATTTTTTTTTCATTAATAAAGATAACGGCTAACCGGACGGCCTTGATACGACAATGGCGCCTGGACCTGCATGCTCTTGAAAGCATGCACATACCCGCGCACGCTGCGCAAACATTAATACGAAACGCATCTGCATGCACAATACATAGTTGGTGCAGAAATCGACTCCTTGATAAGTAAATTTTGGTTACACAAACGTAAATACCTCGGCCAATAGCCTGGCACAAATACCAAGAACAGCAAACATTGGTGCCCGCCTCACTTAACTTACAGGCTTACAGCGCTGTACGCCTGCAGGTTCACGTGCTGTGCTGGCGGCGTGGACCTGGGCCCTTCTTAAGCGCCTTTCTTTGGGCCCACGCGAATAGCTGGTGCTGGTCTCTCCAGGCCAATCAACTAATTAATCTACAACACACAAAATGCGGCCGTCGGCCCCTGACGGAAGAAATTTACATTTTTTTTTTCTCCTTCTATCGTCGATCATGTCGAGGGTACATGGCTGATGCGCACAGTCCGCGAGGTCGGAGCTTGTACAATGGACAAGCCGCAAGGCCAACCCACCGCCACAGCTTGTCGTGAGACACTTGACGCTCAACACTGTGCAAGGCCAAGCCAAGCAGGTTTGACAGGAACCGCCTGGCCGGTGCCCCTTGCAACCCGGGTAATATCATAAGCCCATCGTCATACTTGGGCGGCCCCTCAGTGAGCGGCTCGCTTTGAAGGAATCATCAGCCCGATACAATAGAATGAGGATTGCTGTCGTGATGGGCTGCAACTTGATCAGATGAATTCTATGTACTTACTGAATTTCTTGAAACGCCGACAGCAAACTCAAATAGCCCAATGTATGGTCTGAGGTCTACCTAATCGTTGGGCTGGCTGTCTACCTAGCTTCACACGTCCTAACTATTGAGGCATGTACACGAAAGTACCTTTTTCCATCACGGAAACTTGTAAATGGCCACTCCACCCCTCATCTCCGCTCACCTCATCCAACTCCTGGCTATTATTGCTATTATTGCCCCTCGGCTGTCTTTGCGGTGTTCCTGAGTACTTGCAGGTACTTCTGGGGCCGCACCAAGACTGCAGCCACTTGGGGCGCTTCCTTGCGTCGCCCGTTTGCTCGTCTGCCTCTAGTTACTCCAGTTATACAACTCGTTTGTCCGTCCTCCCTCCTCGTCTCCCTTTCTTCTTTTCTACCGCAAGAGTCCTTTGACAAGCCATATCGCTCCTTTTCTTTCTTCCCCTTCCCTTCCTTTCAAGCAATATTTTCAACCCACGCTCCTTTCAACTTTGATCAACTCAACAATCTGACCGCATTCATTCCTTCAACACCACATTTCGACGACACCATCGTATTTTTTGAGCAACCTTGATCCTGTATCACGATTTCGATTTCTTGATCCTTTCGGCCCGCTCAGACTGTTGTGCAATCAAGCAAGGCTCGTCCGTGTCTACATTCCCGACCTTTTCGGGTCATTTTTCAAATTCGACAAGTCCGTAGACCGCCGTCTCTTTTCACAACCCATCATCGCCACACAGCCAGCGTTGATATACCAGCAAAACCAACCCACGACGATCCGATTTCCGATCCAACCACCAAAAGCCGAATTTCCCCCCTTTGGCCCGGCTTCTCCGAACTGCTCCTGCTGACCGGTCTCTTTTTATTTACGCGCCTCTTTGTGTGTCGCTATATAAAAAATCGGGGTCCCTCTCGCTCACGCAGCAACTGGGCCTTTCACTGGAATTCGCCAAGTTTTTCGATCCGTGCACGAGGTTGGGATTCGTGACTGCATAGTTGCGTCCACGTCATCTGCCATTTTTTTCAGGGACTTGGACTCTTTTATTGGCGAGAATATTTTTTTGCCTTGAATCCTCTTATTTGGAAAGCTTTTGATTTGCATGATTGCGAGCCTGGTAAGTTGTTTGCGTCCATTTACACCCCTCGAACCCTCTCCCGCGACAAACGCCCCACCCCTGCCCTTTTAACGCGACATGCGACAATATGTGATTGATGGGGAAGTGCGGTGGCGGCGGTGCAGACAAAAATTTATATTCGAAAAGCAGAAAGCGGCAGCGTGATTGACAACATTTCGCCATGCTAAACGACATCAAATGGCAAGAATCTTGGTCGTTTGATGGTTGCCAGTGCAGCTCCAGTTGCTGCAACACCATCGCAGCCCCAACTCACCAGCCACTCAACGCCTCGCAGCTCGCAGCTCGCAGCTCTCGCAGCTCGCAGCTGCCGTCTGCCGCCTGCCACCCCCGGCAATGCATTTCCCTTGCCACCTGCCGGATTCTACTTCCCTACAAACACG
This sequence comes from Beauveria scarabaeidicola, assembly GCA_037289395.1. Classification (NCBI taxonomy): domain Eukaryota; kingdom Fungi; phylum Ascomycota; class Sordariomycetes; order Hypocreales; family Cordycipitaceae; genus Beauveria; species Beauveria scarabaeidicola. The sequence continues at coordinate 9,643 of JAEIJG010000007.1, read as the reverse complement.
TCATCCGCTGCCTTTCACTTGATCATCATCTGTTCTTTTGCCATTGCTTCTCTAATTTCCCCAAATGCATCACATCAACTAGTCACCGTTTTTTCTTCTCTCGAGCCCGTCTCACTAACACCATCTCAGACTGCTTATTGCGTCGTCCACTCCTTACCACCAAAAAAACTAGCTGCGTCTGAGACCAGCTCTTGCACTTGGATATTCTCGAAATGTTCAAGCTTACTTTCGCCGTGCTGATCGGCTTGGCCGGTAGTGCCAACGCCTTCTGGCGCATGGAGTGTCCTGGCCGTCTCGATGTTGCCCGTATTGATCCCATTGTCAACCCCAAAGATGTCTCTGCTCACGCCCACTCCCTCCACGGCTCTTCTGGTAAGTTTCTCCCGACTCGGCATTGTTTGCAAACAGCAACAGACAACCGAGACAATCTAACTCGCCTTAGGCCTCTCCGCCTTTGCCGACGGCTCTACTCTCAAGGCCGGTAACTGCACGTCTTGCCGCGTCGCGCAGGACAAGTCCGCCTACTGGTCCCCCTCCCTGTACTTTGAGGATTCCGACACAGGCAAGTTTGAACTCGTCACCCAGGTTGGTGGTATGCTCGCCTACTACCTTCTCTACGGGGACAACATCAAGGCTTTCCCTGACGACTTCCGCATGATTGCGGGCTCTAATACCCGCCGCGCTTACACCGCTGGAAACCCAGAGCAGGCTGATCCCGACAAGTCTCTCTGGCATTCTATGGGCGAGACCAAGCAAAACATACTCGAGCAGCGCGCTCTAGGCTTCAACTGCCTCAACTACGACAAGCAGCCCGAGGGCACCCTCTACCGCCACTACATGCCCGACAAGGCCTACCTCGATGCCAATTGCAAGGACGGTATCCGTTTGGAAATCATGTTCCCATCGTGCTGGAACGGCAAGGATACAGACGCCAGTGACCACAAGTCCCACATGGCCTACCCCGACCTCGTCATGACTGGTACCTGCCCAGAGGGTCACGAGACCCGCGTTCCCTCTCTCATGTTTGAGACCATCTGGGCTGTTAGTCCCTACAAGAACCGCAACGGTCGCTTCGTCTTCTCCAACGGCGACACTGAGGGTGCGTTTTGTACTCGACCCTTTCTGACGGAAAACCCCACTAACTCTTATAGGCTACGCTTACCACGCTGATTTCATGATGGGTTGGGACCGCGACTTCCTCCAGCAAGCCGTCGAGACTTGCACCAACCCATCTGGACGTATCGAGGATTGCGAAATCTTCAAAGTTGTCGACCAGGGAACCGCCACCTCTTGCAAGCTCGAGAACGCTCTCCCCGATAAGCTGGCTTCTGAGCTGAAGAACATTCAAGGCCCAATGGATAAGCTTCCCGGAAACCTAGCCGTCTTTGGTGACGGCGGAAACCCGTCTCTACCCGAAACTGGCAGCGGTGCGCCTTCTCCCACCGCCACTACCGCCACTACCACCACCCCGAAGCCTACCCTGAGCTACACGCCAGGTGACAAGCCCACCAACTCTGCCTCACCCCTCCCTGGTCAGGTCTTCAAGCAGGTTGACTCTGAGTCAGACTCGTCCTCCGCTCCCACTCCTACCGCTTCTACCACCCCCTCTATCCCTGTTGCTGCTGCCGCTGCCGTCACTGAGGCACCTACCACGGCAGCCGTCGAGCATAGCTACTACAGCACCCAGTACATTACCAACGGCAACACCGTTAGCAAAATTCTCTGGACGCAGGAGCTCGTCACTGTCACAGAGACAGTCGAGGCTGTCCCTGCCCAGACCGTCGACGCTGCCAAGCGCCGTCGTTCCCACCTCCACGCTCACATTCGTCGGAGCTAAACAAGTACAAAGTCGGGCGATATGAAATTAAAAAAAACTAAAGGCTGCTATTTGATTTCGTGGGGGGATTTTTGACAATCTGGACAGGTTCCGGAAACTGGAACGGCTTTCAAGTTGGTATGATTTAAACAACGTTCTGTCTTGAAGGTTTTTCTTTCTTTTCTTTTCATAGAGGCAGAAATGCTGTGCAATTCTTTTTGATAACATAGGATCTAGCAAGAAGCAAGCAGCCATGAGTTTTTACCACATACGAATGAATTGTGTGCTCGTGACTTGTAATTGGCTGGGCCGGGGGCGGGCGGACAAGGCGCAAGAATTCCACGCGTTGGTTCGCTACCAGTACCAATGACAACCAAACTCAAGGATGTCGTCATAATTCTCTATTGCCGGTTGGTACATACGAGCTCAATAGAATGCGATTATGGAAAAGAGAAGGTCGACGCTGAATTTCCCTTGCTCGCTAGATGCCCATACAATGTTTTCTTTCCGCCTGCCGCAGGCCTCTCAGTGGCTAGTGGTGTCGCTTGGCTGGAATGCGTCTCACCAGGCAACACATTCCTCCTGACATTGTAATGGAAATTACACTCCATATGCACCAACAACACAGACCACTGTTTATGAGCAGTTTGAACAAAATGTGACCGCTCTGAGCAAACAATGCGGCAACCTTTATCGCTCAAACCCTCCTTTGCTCTTTCACTATTCTAACCCAAGCAGCAGACGCCATACGGACATTCATCACGACAGTCCCGAGGCCAACACAGTCCCTATTTTTTTTTAATTTTTTTTGTTTTGTTCAAAGCGGTGGCGAAAAGGGGGAGAGAGAGCCTGCAGCCGATGCGGATATCGACAACCCCCTTTGCAGGACCTGGATGGACGAAGCCATGACGACGCTGGACAGTGCATCGGTCCGCGGGGATGGCAATCTCGGCGGCGTCAACTTGCTGCAACGACGCGGCGCCGCCACGCTCGGGCTCGGCTGGCTCATTGCCATTGTTCTGTGCGGCGGCGTCTCCCTCTTCCTCTGCGTCGGGTTCGCGCTGGCGTGGCGTGCGCAGAAGCGGCACTCGCCGCTGACGGTGACGCGGACGACGGCATCGCTACCATATGAGGCGTCGGGCTTGACGGCGCTCCTGCGACAGCCCGTCTCGACGACGCGACTGGCGAAGCGCCGCACGACGGTGGTGCGCGAGAGCTACTCCGACGACGGTGAAGACAGAATGACACTCAGACGGTTCTCGCTGAAGCGCATCTCCTCGCTGCCGGTGCTGCCGCCGCTGCCGACGTACAGCACAATCAGGTTGTTCAACCCCAGCAGGGCGTCGTATCGAAAGGAAAGGGGCTGGCTGGACGAGGAGGCGATCGCGGAAGGCGAAGGGCAGCGGATGAGCGTTGACAAGTATAGGCAGAGACCAGGCAGTGGGAGTGGCTGGGCGGGACAGATGATCGGGGGGCTGATGCCGGGTCCGGTGGTGAAGCTGGAACGACAGCAACAACAGCAACACCAGGAAGACCAGCCAGCACCATCTACATACCAGCCAAACGACACAAACTACGACCACATCTATGAAGACCTCGAGAAATCACATCGCGACTACCATCCCGACGAGGAGCCGTCAATGCCAGCTGTGCCTTCCGCCACACACACCCGAGACTCGGAGGCCGGCACAAAAGACTTTGTCCGCCCGGCCGCCGCCGTCCTCGCACGGCATCCGTCCCGCACTGACTCGGATCTGCGGTCTATTCTACGCTCCACGGAACAACGCTTACGCGACGGCGACCGCAGCCGCAGCCGCTCCCCTGAGAAGGCGCTGCGCACGCCACATACTTCGCCGACTAAACCGCGGAGCGGCGGGCGCGTATCCCGCCAAGGTTTATCACATAATCACAACAACAGCAGCCCGACGCGGTATGGGATAACTGGTAGTGCCGGCGGTGGCGGCATGGGCACGCGTGAGGGCTCAGCCGCGTCGATTGGCAGCGCGGCCACGAGCCTCATTGCGCACGCAACGGAGGAGCTTGAGCTGCCTGGGGGAATGGGCAGCCCGAGTCGTCTGCGCGGCCATGAGTGGCTGGCGGGTGATGATACGATCCTGCAACTGACGACGCCGCAGCTGCAGCAACTACAGGAGGATCAAAATCAAAAGGAAGAGGAAGAGTGTATAGCTCAACGCGACAGTGCGCAGCGCCAGTATTACCAGCAGCTTCAGCAGCAGCAACAGCAGTATACTAGTCCTCAGCGAAGCCCGCCGAGGAGCCCGCAAAGGAGTCCCCAGCGCGAGGGATCCCAGAGACGCCGCTCCGTCGACAGCGATGCCTCGTCGAGCCTTTCCACGCTCTACAGTGTCGGGGACGAGATTGACCACGCCTCGATCCAGGCTGTCGTCGAGGGCCCCGACGATCCGTTTGTCGAGCACGGTATCCGCGCAGAGGGTTTGCCCGTGCTCGCGCCCCTGCGACGCACCATGACGATTAGCTCGGACACGCTCGTTCGCCACATTGACCTTGAGAACATGCCGTCCATCTACCGTAGCCCGCCCCTTCGAGAACAGCAGCCGCAGCAGCAGTGCCATCAGAGGCTGCACAAGTCGCTCGACGTGCAGCGATTTGCCGGCGTCCTGCCGCCGCCCGCTCAGGCGCGCGCCTACGAGGACGTCCGTCCCAAGTCGGCGGAAATTGGCGCCTGCGTCTCGCCGCAGGTATCCGAGTCGAGCTACACTGACATATCGGTCGACACGGTGATTCTCAGCGACGATACGACCATGGCGGACGAAGAGGAGGCGGAGGAGGAGGCAAAGGATGGTGGGCATGACGTGACGCCGGTCAAGGATGATGGCCATCGGCGGGGCTCGGATGCCTCGTCGTCGCCGTTTAGCGAGCAGGATATCGTCAGCATGGTGATTGCGGCGCAAGAAGCGTCGCCGAAAAGGCAATCACGGCGTGCGCTGCCCATGCCGCCGGTCGTCTTGGGTCCCGACGGGTCGGTTGTGCCGACGGCGTTGTCGCCGCCGCCCAAGAGCGTCGCGCGCAACACGTGCCTCATCCGCAAGGCGTCGGTCGCGTCGTCGTACTACGGCAACGACTACCATGAGAATAAATACAATAACAATAACTATACAGAACCGCAGCAGATTGTCGGTGTGCCGGCCTCGCGCAGCGGCAGCATTGTCAAGGGCCTGTCCGTGTGCCGCTCGGTCGCGGAGCTGCGCCGCATGAACTCGCTCGCCAGCAACGTGAGCTGCAAATCGCTCGTCTTGTCCGCTCAAACCGAACTCGGAAGCACCGAGCAGCAGGCCCTGCGGCCGCCGACTGCTGTTCAGGGGCCGAGACCTCCTCGCATGGGCACCCGTCAGTATCTGAGTGTCGGTGGTGGTGGTGGTGGTGGTGGCCGGGATAAGCTCGACAGGAGCACCAGCAGAAGGAACCGTCCAAGCGGTCCGCGTCCGAAAAAGAGCGGCGGCAGCGGGCAAGCACGTTTGGAAACAGCAACGACGACGGCCCCGACGACGCCGGAAAGGCCGGCCAAGAACCCGCGCCGCAGCTTGGGCAATGTAGGCTCCATGGTGGAGCGCTACCAGCATGGCCCGGACAAGGAGCCCGATAACGGCAAGGAGAATGCGGGTTTGGGAATCTCACTCCCGGCGGCGGCGGCGGCGGCGGCGGCGGCGTCACCGACCAGACCGCCCCGGAACCCGGCCGTCGCGGAGCTGGCGACTGCGCAGCAGCGCAGGGAGAAGCGTGGCAGCGTGGACAGTCTGGGCCTCTATGACAAGGATGGCTTTTTGCTGCCGTCACCGGAGCGGGAGCTCCATAAGAAGCTGCTGCGCATGTAAAGACGATGTGCTCTTAGCAATGGGCGACGAAAAAGGAGTCGCGGGAAATTGCGGAGAGCTCTAACTGACAGGTTCAAAACACGACTGGTGAGTGCGTGTATCTGGTCTGCTTTCGTTGGCCAGTGTTTCTTCTTTGACATTTGAATCATCATCTTCTTCATTATGAATTTTTTTTTTTTTTTTTTGTACTGGAAAAGCAGACATCGTCTACATTTCCTTACATTTATGTGGCATTGAACCCACGACTGACATTTGGCGACTACTGTCCTCTTTTTTTTTTCTTCCCTTTTTCTATCTAGATGGGCATTGCCAGCAGGCATAGCTAAACATAATACGGGGTATTTACTCTGTCTCATAATCGACTATATAGTATATTTCAATAGAACAAGATCCTTTTCTTCTGTGCTATCCTGGTATTCCTGTTTCCTGCTTTGTGTTCTTTTGTCAAGGTATTCCAATAAACGCCGTGCTTGTAGCAATGTTCCGTCTTTTTTTCGTTTTGTATTTTGCTGCCATCACTAGACGAACCCCGTCCTACTCTAGTCGTTGACGCTTGCTCTCGGCATCCTCCTCCGTGCCGTGCCCATTGATGCCTCCTTGCATCTCGACCTCGTCACGCGCTCTCGTCCGACCCGCGCCCTCCCCGAGCTCCGCGCCCTCTTCCTCACCGCCCACCTCGGCACCCGGTCCAATCCAGTTGCCCTCGTCGTCAAAGTACTCGCCGACATTCTCCGCCGTGATCCAGCCCCCGCTGCCGGGCATCGGCGGCGGCAGCCCGCCGTCCGCCGCGCCGCGCAGCACGACGCCCTGGAAGCCCTCGAGGGCTTCGTGCTGCTCGGCGCTGCCCTCAAATACGATGCGGTCCTGGTAGTCGTTATCGTCGTCGTCGTCGTCGGCGCCGGCCGGGTCGGGGTGGAGGTTGGAGCACGCCGCAATGGCTTCGTAGAGCTTGGAGGCGGTGTCGGTGTCGGAGGCTGCGGGGGGGACGATGGTGAGCTCGATGAGGCGGAAGTCGTCATCGTCGGGGGAGGAAGAGCCCCCGTCGGAGAGCTCCAGCTGCATCCAGACGGCGGGTGAGCTGGAGGGCAGTTGCTTGATGGCGTGGATCGAGATGGAGGGGTAGGGTATCGAGACGCCGGCTTCGGCGGCGGGGCTAAAGATGGTAAAGGTTCTGGCCAAAGACGACGTGTTAGCCAGAGCTATTGGAGGGGAGCAAAAAGGTAAGAGGAGCCGGCAGTGTATAAACGTACTCGGAGGTGACGTAGACGTCGACCTGCTGCTCGACGAGCTCCTCGGCGTCGGCGGCGTCGGCGGCGGCGGACGAATCAGCAGGAAACACGGCCAGCGCGCCGCCGGCAACCTGCTCCTTGGGCGCCGAGGCCGCGGCGCCGACAATGTGCAGATGCAGCACGGGTTTGCCGTCGACAAAGGACTCGGGTGTCTGCGACTGGTACTCGGCGAGGGGAAGAAAGTCGGCCAGCGACGGCGGGGTGCGGATTGTGGTTGCAATCATTGTCGATCTTTCGCGATGCCTCTACCTGCAGCGACAATCTAATTAGGAGCTGGGGGGAAAAGAACTTGAAGTGAACGGGATGTGGTTGCAGAGCTTCCTGGATCGCGGGGACAGGACAAATGGACAAATTTCGTTTGCGATTTCAAGGTGGGGCAATGACATGACCACCCGCGCGTGGCCTTGGATCTGCGAAAGATGACTCTTGCAACATCATTGATTGACTATTGAAAACTCTGCGGCAGCCTCACCGCAACCCAATCATTGTCGAATTCATCACAATCTGGCCAAAGATCCTCAGAGACAGGTTGCGCAGCCCGATTTGTCGCATTGCTAGGGGCACGCAGCTGCCGTGGCAAGTTGACCATGTATAGCCATCGTGAGCACATCCAACCTCGTCCAGTTCTCAAAAAGCCGCTCGCTCACCGTATCCCCCCAAACAGGGCCCCATCCTCTCCTCGAGCAAGTCCCGCTCACCGTGTCCCCCTTTGTCTCGCTGCCGACCGCCACAACCCTCTCCTACACGTACAAGACGATGCCGTCCAACATTCCCCCCTCTGCGCTCGGCATCCCCAACGCCGCCACCTCGTCGTCGTCGTCGTCGTCGTCATCTGCCCCCCCGAGCGAGCAGCAGCAGCCGAAGCCGCGCTTCATCGTCTCGCAGTCGGGCAACGCCGCGCACCCCGACGACATTGTGGCCTCGTGCCAGGCACTGCGCGCGCACGTGACCAAGCTGCAAGAGGACGCGGACCGGGAGCTGCGCGCGTTTGAGGAGCGTATTCGCGAGCGCGACCTCGCGGAGAAGAGAAGGCTGGCGCCGGGATGGCTAGATAGTGACGCGCGGCTGCTGCAGCCGGAAAAGGGCAAGGCGGTGGCGGCGGCGCAGGCGCAGGCGGAGAATGAGTTGATGGTGGGTGAGCCGGTTGCGGGACAGGCTGATGGTGCAGAACCGGCGACGGACGAGGGAGCGGCACTGGACAGAGCTTTTGGTGGGATAAGCTTGAGATGAGTGGCTTTTATGAATTCATATTGACGGAGGCGGGAGCGCTGTTTTAACGACGCGACATCTGTCTTTGGGTGTTGGGAGTATTTCATCTTTACACATGTAGAATTCGCTGGAATGACAATGACAGATACAGGAACACAGTGTGTTCAACACGGCACACAACTTGTATTAGGTTTAAGAGTACTAATCGAATTTACACAACAGCCCTCCAATTGGTTGTCGGGCCAAGATTTGAAAAGGTTATACAGCTTAGATCATGTTGACGGCAAAGAGGGCGATGGCACCAGCAGCAAGCATGGCAGGCTTGTGCATATTGGCAGCGCCGACCTGGACCTGGGTGCTGGAGGTGCTGTTACCGGCCTGGAGATTATGTTAGGTGACTATTGACGAGCGAGTACAGCGTTGGGGTGCTTACCGTGTGAGAAGCGCTGGCGGTAGGCTTGCCGGTGGTGGCAGCCGAGGTAGGGTGCACCTGGGACGCCGAGGTAGGATGCACCTGGGACGAGCCGGTGGCCTGGGAGGTGGTGGTCTGAGGGGCAGTGGCCGACTGCGAGGTCTGGCCGGGAGCCGAGGGCTGGCTGGCAGAAGAAGACTGGGTAGCCGGAGCCGAAGAGGCGGGAACAGACGAGGCCGGGGCGGACGAGGCCGGGGCAGAAGCGTCAGTCTTGGTAGGCTCCGAGGGAGTGGCACTGCCGGCGCCGCCAGAAGGCTTGGGGGTGGACTCGAGACCGCACTTTTCCGCGGCGTCGCCGACCTTGGTGCCGTAGTACTTCCAAATGTCGTAGGTCAGGGCACAGTCGAGGCAATCGCTGAGGAGGCTCTTCCACTTGGCATCCGAGCAGTAGCCTTCCTTGGTCGAGTCTTGAATGGCGTAGCCTGCATGGTTGATATTAAAAGGTGGACAACGAGCATATGGGAGAGCGGAAAGGAATAGTGTGATACATACCGCAGTTGGCGTGGCAGTCATAGGCAGGGCCAGACGTTTGACGCTTGGAGAGGGGGACCGAGGCGGGGAACTCGAAGCCAATACTGCCGGCAGAGGCCAGAGAGGCGGCGGAGCCAACGGCGACGAGGCTGGCGACAAAGTGCATAGTGGAGGAGGAAAGGAGGATTTTTGCTAATAAAGCCACAGAAACGAGGGACTATTGAGCGAGTGTGTATAGAAATGGGCAAACGGAATGTTGTTGGATGGAAAAGGACCAACACGACGAGAGCAAAAGGCCTTAAGCGTACTTATAGAGAGTGGCTGGTGCTGATGAAGAAGGAGGACGGAAAAGACCAAAAAAGGAGCCAGGGGCGGGCAACGGAAGTGGAATGCACAAGGCCATACTCCGTACTCATCTCTCTACTGGTGCGCAGAAGCGACAACGGTCATGAACATGCGACGCGCAACACTGGAGTTACCTTTCGGATGCCGACGGGGCAAAGGCCGGGCATGCATTGGGGGGAAGGGGGGG